>JANEYF010000558.1:0-16204 GCA_029963845.1 Rhamnusium bicolor | reverse complement strand
TCTACGTCGGTGAAATCTAAAGGATGTTCCCCATCAGCTAATAATTGCCGCGGTGGGACTGCGGCTGGCAGTTCTTCCGGCTGACGGGGTGCCCTTACATAACCTGTCCTGAGCAGAAAGGATACTTGATCTCTCAGGTGTTGTTGAGAGAAGGCGCGATGCTCTGGATGTATTTCGCACCAAAGTGCATGCAATCGCGCCATGTATCCCCTTCGCTCAGGTTCGCTACTCTCGCGGCAGGTCAGCAAGTCATCCCGAAGTTCCCTCGTCCACTTAAAGCGCCCATGTACAATTGCATTTCCTTCATCGTTAGGACCGTCCTCCCATCTGTCCTTGACCTCCATCCGATTGAGGTCGATTGTGAGGGGCTCTTCTTAAGTTATATGGAACCCATAGCAGTAAGAGTACCAGGGTGGTTAGCCCTGGTACTCCCGGCCGGCACTTGTCAGGCAGAGTTGCCTCTGCCTGTCCAGGGTGCACCAACGTGGAGGTTGCCGGTCCTTTGCACCCCTTATGATTATTATATTATCATATCCATATTTTACTTTTATGGATTGTGTTTTAATTTATGATTATTTTTTATTTTAATATATACATGTGTATGTATGTGTGCCCATAATTTTTCTCTAAGGATTATTCTGCTGTTTTATTGTTTGTTTAGCATCATGTGGACAGTGGTGGTTTTCGTAGAAGAGAATTCTATTGAAGCCATCCCATACAATTGGATTATAAAAGAAAATAATGTTTATATAGCCCACTGGCTCCCTTTCAGAGGTAAAAAATTAAAGAATCTGATTATGAAATGTGAACAACCTAATTCTGAGTGGTGGTTATGCAGTATCAGAATACTAGGAAAACAAATTTATGGTACGTACATATTATACTTATTTGACAAAGCCAAAAATATGTTTATCCATATATATGTGGATATTAATCGTTTTTAGCAATCGCTGTATAACTTTTTTTCGTAATATAGCTTCATAAGATTCTTTTTTATTGTATGATTTTTATTATAATTTATAGTGTTACTTTTCATAATTCATATTTTGTTTGCTTACACATGTTAAATTTTTGTTTTATCCTAACTAAATTGATATTGGAAAAACTTTTAGGTGATTATGGTGAAGCTTGTAAGCAAACAAAAATGGAGGTTTATACATCAGATCTTAATACCTCGGACACTGATGACGGACCTAGGATAGAAGACCAGTACAAATAAGTACTTCTGAGGAGAGTTCCGATAATGACATACTAGATATCAATGTACCAAAGCCAGGGAAAGATGTTTTTAGTAGTAAATTAAAATCAGCCATTGTTAAAGCCCCTGCAATTAATACGAAACAAAAATTGGAGCAAACGAGAATAAGAGGTAAATTTATAAAATTGTTATATTCAGTAGTAATACTACATACATACTTAGATATTATCAGGTTATATGTCTATAACTTGTTGCCCAATAATAAAAGAGTGTCAGTGTGACAGTTTAAATACGATCGTGAAATAGAAGGGTTATTCTGTTAAGCTGACATGATTTGTTATTGTACAGAAAGTTTGAAATGTACAACTCGAAAATTTCCGAAGTATTCATTGTATTCGATTTGATTATTTTTTGAGTAAATTTCAAAAATAAAAACTGGAAATAGAAAATATTTTATTAACTCAAAGATAATTAAAAATTACAAGACAGAACAGTTATTTATTGTGTTGCTTAGTGAACCTACTTTAGTATAATTGATTTTATATTTTCGAAATTACTAGATGACTAAAATCCAACTTTCTGATTGGTTGATATCGATACAAAACAAATAATCTAAAAGATACTTTAATTTAAAGTAGCACTTTGAATCTATTTGAAAATGATTTAAAAGTTTCTTGTCAGATCATATTTTATCGTGGTATTAATAAAAATGTATTTTGTTATGCAGGATTTAAGGAAGTATTTTGAACAATTATAAATTTTTTCCCGCATATTTTTTGTATATGGAATGCACTTTTTTCGATCTTGTTCAGTTTTTGTTATATTTCGTGCCCAAGCCCGATTTTTTTAAAACTGTAAAAGTTGGGTTAAAAATTCAAACATCAAAAATAGTCATGGTATGGTAAGATTTTGAGGCCACTAGAAACTTTTTATCAATATATTAGTTAATTACTCTCGCTAGAGTTTAAAAAAAATATCTCTTCCAATTTTAAATTAAGTGGCCTCATGGCTTTCGTCATTTTAGAAGTTCATAGTTAGTGTGGCCTTCTACTTACTACGACTATTTTGATATCAGTTTTCCTTACAACTCTTGTCGTTTTCGAACAATGATACATGAACATGAAATATTATCAACCTGTATAATACAAAAAAAATTGTTTGCTGCATCAGTGCGAGTGGTAATCAACTGATTGCTTTTTCATCTGATTTTTGTATACTTGTTTAGAAACAGCAAAGAGCGTCTCAACCCCTGACCTATGCCAATGTGTATCTCCTAAGGAACTGGAAAAAAATTATTTTGACAATAACGAGACAATATTCATTAATTTACACAAAATCAGAAAATCTACCTAATGATATGGCACATCTCGCGATTCATATAGAGGGAAAAAATAGGCTCCCAGAGAAAATGTCTACCCTACTTTATGATTTTCCTTTGACAACAGAAGAGTATCTCATTGAGTTTGAAAAATTTATGGAGGATGATGAAAACAATAAAAAATTGGTGAGGGTTTTATTATGTATTAAATATTAAGATTTCTTTTTTTTTTTCATGTCAGTTATATCATTCAGAAAAGTTGCTTTGAGGTATAAGCTAAATAAAGTTTTATGATTTTTCCTCTGTCCATACCATATAAATTCTGAAATAAATACTCCCAATATCTCTTAGCTCTGCATAAAATTTTTTGTATTTATTTTTACATACTTTAAAACATCATTTTTCTTTATAGATAAATTTTGTAATGAAAATTGGAGGTACATCATCTTATGACTGTATAAGACGCAGTATGTCAAGTATCATGACTGACAGATTATCAGATAATTATAGCTGGGTGGAAAAACACCATTTGGGAAATTAAAATTTATGGTCAGTGTTTATCTAAGCCTTATTATGGAAATTGATGAGAAAAGAGATGTGATATATAAAGATTAAAATGTAACAACTTATAAACATTTTAAAGAAGAAAAATAAATAGTAACCTCTTAAAATAATAAAAAAATACAATTCGGCAGTATATTTAGTTTAAAATTTAGTTAATAAGAGAGAAGCTTTTCCTAATGTTATAACTGTATCATCTATTAATCTTGTCAGTCTTCATTTCGTATTAAAAAAAACAGTGAAATAACGATTAAGTAATGAAATAAGTGTGAATGTACACCTCTGCATTAGTCCACCTTTGTTACTTTAAACTTGCATTATAGGTTGCATGATTATTCTTTTAGTTAGTGTAAAAACACATAGAGAGCGACACAGTTAGTTGTCAAAAATTATCGTGCGGTTCTGTGTATGTCAAAAACTGAATCCTTGTTATTTTAATTAAAGCCAGAAACAAATAAAACTGTTAAACACAAATAAGTTGTATGTGATTAAAACCATAGGTTATGGGCCCAGAATACAACAGGAAATTTGGAAATTATTAATAAGAAAACAGTGGAAAGTGGTGGAAAGTTCTGGAAGTATACAAGGACAAAAAAAATGGCATCGGGATCAAGTTTCCAACAACTTAATAATGTGAAGCCGTTTGATGGCGTAGAATTCTCCAACTGGGAATTCAGAATAAAGTTAATGCTAGAACAGGCCAATGTATTGGAAGTCCTGGAACAAGAACCCCCAGCGGAAGGGGACGCTGCAAAGGTGGAAGCTTTTAAAAAAGCAAGATATAAAAGCTAGAAATTTGATTGTGCAGTCTTTAGCAGATAACATGCTTGAAACAATTAAAACCAAGAAAACTGCAAAAGAAATAATGACAGCACTTCGAGGTACTTACTTAAAAAAGGGCATTGCAACACAGGTACAACTACAAAGAAAGTTAAGATCCTTAAAGTATAAAGAAGGAACTGAGTTAAACATAATTTTGACTGAATTCGAGCAAACAATTTGTGAGTTGAAAGCTACAGGTGGACACATTGATGAAAAAGAAATTATTTCGCAGTTGCTATCATCAATGCCTGAGACGTATTATGGGATCACGACAGCAATAGATGTGATATTCTCACAAGATGAAGCGAAAGTTAATCTGGACTTTGTCAAAAATAAGTTATTAATGGAGGAAGCGAGGCAAACAAATGTAACCGACAAAGTGAAACAAACAATAGTGTAGCGTTCACAGGATACAGACATGGAAAAGGTGGAAACAGAGGCTTTACGTCTAGAGGAAATAGAAAAAACAAAAACAGTGGAAATCAAGAAGGTAACTTTCCATTTCAATGTCATAATTGTGGTGAAGTAGGACATAAAAAGGGTAGACTGTAAAAAACCCCAAAGCGGTCAAAGTGGTAGAGGAAATTTTAGACATTTTGGTAACGGAAGACAAGCTAATGTGGCTGAAGGATTTACGATAGATACTGAAAATGACATTTCATTCCTTACGTCATCAGAAAACTTTTTTTGCCGTAGTGAAAATGCAAACTTTACGAATGATAGAGAGATAAAGTTTATAATTGACAGTGGTGCAACGAATCATCTAGTAAAAGAAGATGTAGGAAATTACATTATAAATCAAGAAATTGTAAATCACAAAATAAATGTGCCAAGTCAGGAGAAATAATAAAAGCTACAAAACAAGGTGATTTGAAACTAGTTGCTGAAAATGGTTACAACGTAAGAATGAAAAAGGTTTGGATGTGTTATGGTCTGTTTTGCAACTTGCTGTCGGTAAGAGGAGGAAGGTGGATGTGAAGTATTATTTAAAGACAAAGAGGCTATAATCAAGAAAGGAGAGAAAGTGATATTAAAAGGAAAATTGACTGGAAACTTGTACACAGTCACCTTGAAACTTAAAATGACGGAAACTGCTTGCACAACGTCAGAAAATGCAACACTACTTCATAGAAAGATGGGACATTTATCAAAGTATCCAGTTCAAGGAATTTGTGAAACCTGTCTTAAAGGTAAACAAACAAGATTACCTTTCTATCGCATTCGTGAAGACAAAAAACCAAAAAAAAATACTAGAAGTGATTTCAACAGATGTTTGTGGCCCTATTAACCCAATAACGTATGATAATAAGAAATATTTTTTAAATTTTATAGACCATTATTCACGCTTCTGTGTAGTATACCTAATAAATAAGAAAAGTGAAGTCATAAAAAAATTTCAGGAATATGTTAGTTGGGTTCATTCGAAATTTGGCAATAAAATTGAACGATTAAGATGTGACAACGGAGGAGAGTATTCTTCTAAAGAATTTAAGGATGCAGGCAAAAATTATGGTATTAAAATACAATATACTGTTTCAAGAAACCCCGAGCAAAATGGTATTGCTGCGAGACTAAATCGTACATTGATGGAAGTAGCTCGATGTTTCATATTTGACTCCCAGTTAAGTAAGACATTTTGGGGAGAAGCTGTAAGAGCCGCCGCATACCTTATAAATCGAACTGAGACAAGTACATTACCGAATAATTTAACACCTGCTGAAGTTTGGAATGGTTATAAACCGGACATGACAAAGATAAAACTTTTTGGATGTACAGAGTACAACTTTATACCGAAAGAAGATAGGAAATCCAAATTAGATCCGAGAAGTCAAAAGATGATTATGTAGGATATACAGATAACGGGTACAGATTATGGAATGCTAGTGAGAAAAAGGTTATCATTGGTAGAAACATCATATTTGATGAAAATGGAACTCAGAATAATGAAGTGACGATCAATGTAATAGATGAAAATAAAGCAAGAACAGAAAAAGAAAATGAAAATAATCAAGAGAATGATGAAGAAAATGAGTCAAAAAATGAAAAAGAACGAATATAAATCTAAGAAAAAGTTCAAGACCTCGAAAACTGCCCAAATATCTAGAAGATTATCAAGTGGAACAAGATTTTGAGGCAAATTTAATGACAGCTTTATCAGCCGGAAATCTACTGTCTGACATACCTCAAACGTACAAAGATGCTGAAATTGATAAAGGGTGGAAACAAGCAATTAAAGAAGAACTAAAATCGCTGCAGAAAAATGATACCTGGGAACTTGTAAAACTACCAGACGATGCAAAGATTATTGACTCTAAGTGGGTGTTCCGTGAAAAAGAAGTGAATGGTGTATTCGTGAAAAAGGCGCGGTTAGTGGCACGTGGATTTCAGTGTTCTTTGGAAGAGGATGTGTATGCACATGTTGCGCGTATGATGACCATAAGAGTATTATTGTCTTTGTATGTAAAACATGATTTATATGTACAACAATTAGACGTTAAATCAGCATTTCTTTATGGATCATTGGAAAACCCAGTGTCCATGTTTCAGCCAGAAGAATTAGACGAAACTGATCCAGAGTTAATATGTAAACTAAAAAAAATCCTTATATGGCCTAAAGCAGGCACCTAAATGTTGGTATAAACTGTTAGATGAAATGTTAACAAAATTGGGTTTCCAGAGATCCAGAAGGATCCATGTTTATATTTTGGAGATGAAATTTTTTTATTAGTTTATGTTGATGACCTAATTTTGTTCTCAAAATTTTTAAACAATCTTTTATTTGTGAAAAATAAATTATCTAAAAATTTCAAAATGAAAGAATTCAAAAATGACAAAATAACTTTCCTAGGATTTGAAATTGGAAAACATGATAATGAATTACGTATAAGTCAAAATGAGTTAATTAGAAAGGTCTTACTTAAGTTTGGAATGTATGATTGTAAAATTTCTGATTTGCCAATGCAACCTAAGTTACAACTATCAGTAAAAAATAATACAAATTTAGAAAATGCTAAATGCAATTTAGAGAATGAAAACTTACCTTATCGTGAATTGATTGCGTCATTGATGTATATTATGTTGGGATCGAGACCAGATTTAAGCTTTTGTATCACCTATTTTAGTCAATTCCAGAATTGCTATACAAGAGAGCACTGGACTTACTTGAAAAATGTATTGAAATATCTTAAGAAAACGGAGCATTTTGGTTTAAAATTTATAAAATGTAGTACAGATATTAAATTAGTTTCATATGTAGATGCAGATTTTGGTAATGACATTTCTGATCGTAAAAGTATTACAGGGTTTGTGATAAAAATGAATGAAAACGTAGTTTTTTGGAAAACGAAAAAGCAAACAACTGTTGCTCTTTCAAGTGCAGAATCAGGATATGTCGCTTTGTCATCTTGCATAACAGAAAGTTTGTTTTTGTCACAAATACTGACAGAAATTTTGAAAACTGATTTTCATGTGTACGAGGATAATCAGTCTTGTATTAAGATGTCATCAACTTTAGAAACAAAACGATCAAAGCACATTGATGTTAAACATCATTTCGTTAGAGATTGTGTTATGAGTGAAAAGGTAAATTTAAAATACATTTCAACTAATGAACAAGAAGCAGTTATATTTACAAAATCATTAGGAAGCACAAAATTTGAGTATTTTAGAACTGCCTTCAATATTTTAGAATTTTAGAATGTATATTTTTCACTGTATGTTTATCTTTTTGTGACAAATGCAGAATTACAGGGCAGTGTGAATGTACACCTCTGCATTAGTTCACCTTTGTTACTTTAAACTTGCATTATAGGTTGCATGATTATTTTTTTAGTTAGTGTAAAAACACATAGAAAGCGACACAGTTAGTTGTCAAAAATTATTGTGCGGTTCTGTGTAAGTCAAAAACTGAATCCTTGTTATTTTAATTAAATCCAGAAACAAATAAAACTGTTAAACACAAATAAGTTGTATGTGATTAAAACCATAATACGTTCGACAGCCCTAAAGATATAACTCCAAATTTTAAATTATTATTTCCACTCATGTATTTGATGTAATGAACCTGACTAATAAAAGTTGAGAAGAGTGATTTTGTATTGAATATTTAACATGTCAGTTAGGGCTTTTAAGTCCTGAAAAGGTTTATGTATCAAACTAATCATAGGCAAGGTATTACTTTTTTTTATTAACTGTTATACCTGTTTCCAATAAAGGCAATTACCCAAATTACTGTCAAAGACAATTTTGACTTTCAGTTTTATACATTTTTAGCGGTTGTTCAAGCGAATCTACATACAAAAAATGAAACAGAAAAAGAAATTGAGCAGGCTATGAAAACATGATTGACACTCGAAAGAAAGATATATTAAAGAAGAAAAAAAGTCAATAAAGAAATCGAGCGGGAGGAAGAAGGAAAATAAAGATATGGATTTTACAGTACATTATTATGTATTTTAAATACAAATATTTTTTTATAATATAATATATTTAAAATAACAAGATTCCTTTTCCAAGATTTTGTTTCTTTATAAAAAACGGTTTCTCACGCAAAATGATTAATAATGGAATAAATAAATTCATTAACACATCTGTCAGTTTTATGAGAATTCTTGTTTCAGTTTGGTACGTTTATAGCATAAATGGGTCATTCTACGATAAGAGGTTTTTAGTCCATAGAGGATGCGGCCAAGGGGAAAAGTTGGAATTTTTTGATTAAACACATATATTACGATTTTAGTCCCTTTTATGTACACATTCACGTAAGGGCAAGTCACTTTATACATATTTAGTTACTTTTTTAGAAGGCCAGGGTAAATACAATGGGCAGGGTAGAGACATCAAGATCAGGGTAGATACTTTTTTGACCAGTGGAGAGACTTTGACGTAATAAAACAATGAATAAAATCAACTTTTATTAAACATTTTACTTAACTTACAATCAGAGTATCATTTTTGTAATACAGCCTTTCTTTAAATCTAAAACTAGAGCTTCTTTAATGTCTGTGACAAAAAATATCCGTAAATTAACATGACATCGTACCTTCAACAAATAATAAAGTATTCTTTTATCAATACTAATTAAGGAGATTAGCGCCTTTTAAGTGATAATCAGACTCGTGATAATCAACTTTTATTAAACATTGTACTTAACTTATAATCAGAGTATCATTTTTGTATTACAGCCTTTCTTTAAATCTAAAACTAGAGCTTCTTTAGTGTCTGTGACAAAAAATATAAGTAAATTAACATGACATCGTACCAGTAACAAATAATTAAGTATTTTTTTATCAATACTAATTAAGTAGACTAGCGCCTTTTAAGTGACAACCAGACTTGTGATAATCATAATAATTTTCATATTACCTATACTTTTATACTACACCTTTCATTAAATCGACAAGTTTTACTCATGACATAAACTAAAAAAAATAACAACAAATTAAAAGGCATTCTCTTGCCTACATGAACAAAAAAATTAAAAATATGCTTAAGCATTCTCAAACACATCCACCGACTTTTTGAAGGAGTAGAATATCCTCTGCCCTTTCAAAATAAGATTTGGTATAGGGAGTGTCTCGACAATCTGGTCCTTTGAGACAAATGAAATATCTTGTTCATCAAATTTAAATAATTTTCCAGTTTTGTCCCTTATTTTACACAAAACTACCTGGATCTCGTCATCTTCTTCCGAACCCGTACACATGGCCACGTAACGATACTCTGTTTTTTTATGGTAGTTTGACCAGAATGAAGTCGCCGTTCTTCAATGTTTTTTGGATGTCGACGGGTGTTGTTCATCTTCTGTCTGATATCTGCCACCTTTTAGTTTAATAATTTGTTCATTGTCAGGTGGTTTCTCGTTCTCATTCTCGGACTCTGAAACCGGTTCGCAAACATCCTCAACTCGGAGACGAGATGTGTTATAAGATGAGTATATCATTACACCAAGTTTGAGGTGGTCAAAATTTATATTTTCATTGCAAAAGCAGCTTAAAGACTTCATTTTCAACTTTTCTGGATCCTCAATGTTCCATGACACCTGATGGACAAGCAAAGTACCAGGGAAAGTCTTTATGTGTTCTTTGGCACTAACAAGCAGAGCGTCTTTCTCTAGGATATTTTTGTCGTCAACAAGGAGAACATTAATGCTAGGACAGTTTTTCTGGATAGCATCTGACAATTCGCTCAGAGATGCTATGTCACTGCCACTAGCCACCAATCAGTCTGCTGATCTCTTACGGACAGCACCGACACCATCAGGAGCCCCCTTACCGTGTCCGGCTTCATGGTAATTCCAAGTAAAGTGTATTAGATTTAGGTAAAATTCTGTTAAATGAGTGACAAGAAAGTAAAACATATATTTGGTGCGATATTGTGTTACGGGTCCATCGCTCCAAAAATGCAGGATTTCCACTTTGGGTGGCAAGCTGTTCAAAATTGGCTGTAAGTGAGCCCATATAGCTGGAGGTGAATGTAACAAATTTTGTGTCAGAACAATAGCATGTAGTCTTTACTTCACCTGATGCCTCTTCTTTTGTGTGTTACAACCGTGTGCAGACTTATCTATTGACGCGAACCTCCGAAATGGAATGCATGAATCTCTTCTGTGTATTTAGTTAAGTAATTCTCACTGAAGTCCATGTGTATCACAGCTTCTTTTCTGTCAAAGTTGTCTTTTTAAGCTTAAAAGCAGAATGCTGGTGCACTATGTTCTGTTCATGGTGGAGAAAATACTCCAAGTTATATTCTAACTGCATGATCAAATCACGAGGATTAATCTGAATTGACTTTTTCAAATATTTTGTCACCTTTCTTGCCTTATAAGTTTTCGGTTATGTTGTCGGAGACGGATTCCCACTTTTTGTAGACAATTTGAATACTATTATCAAATTCTTTGTATACAAGTCCTTTATTTTTGCAAGTTGCGCATTTTCGTAAAAGACACTGCTCGTTATACCTATTGCAACAAATTGTAATAAGCAGGCTTTGATACTTTGATATAGATATAACTTTGACTTGGAATAGAGCCGTAAGAATCAGATCCATATTAGCGTGAGTAACGCGCAGACAAGTGTCACGTTTGTCGCAATTCGGTTGTACTATCCAAAATGGCTTTAGACGACAGAATATGAGATCGTGATATTGCACTTCTTCATGAAAGATTTGTGGAGATTGCTTAAAGTATCCAAAAGAACTCTCTTTGGTTTGCGGTCTCCTTTCTTCGTCACATAGTCTCTTTTACCGGCACATAACCTCGTATTAGAATCATCTTCAAAAAAATTATAATTTTCCTCTTCATTCTTTCATAGCTTGCTTTGACTTTTCGTTTAGTTTCCATCAATCGTACTTTTCCAAATTTTCTCAAAGGTTTCATAGTATTTTCGTTCTGTAGTATACCATATTTATTTACCAATTTCCCACTTATAATTCTTTTAAAAATTCGTTTTTCCTTTTCATTTGGAAGAGCAGAATAATTTTCTTTCAATTGTTGATTGAGTACTTCTGCAAACAGTAATTTTTTCTTTATTGTGTCTCTGGCATTTGGAGAATTCATCACTTGGTTTACTTTGGTGTTAGGTGTAAGTTTTTCAGGCTTTTGTAATCTTTGTAATCTTTTTTGTAACGTGCTAATTTAGTCTTTAGATTATTTATTGTTTCATCTTTTATTTATTAATTAAATACCTTTGTCTTCTAGCTCGGTCCGATTTAATTTTAGCAACTATAACTCTTCTATCAAAAGTCCCTTGCGGCATTTGAGCATCATCATCTGATATAGATGGTGTTACCACGACATTAGGAACATTTTGAAGGGCAACTCGTTGCCTACGCTCTCTTGCTTTCTTTTTCCATCTTACGTGCCTCACGTTGCTCTCTGGGAGTCATTTGGTCGACAGTTTTTATTATTCCTTTCTCCTTCTTTTTTAAATATTTTTCCTTATCTTTTTGTTTTTGCAATTCATACTTTTCTGGATCATTTTTAATCCTTTGATAGCATAATCTCTCTGCTTGACGCTTCTTCTCTAATAATTCTTCACGTGTTAACTTTTTGCGTGGTGCCATGATCCGTAAATAAAAAAAATCATTAAAATCGGATCATAAACAAAGAAATTATCCGCGAACACACATATAAAAACATATGACTGATGAACTGGGAACCTCCTTTATTTTTTTACCATACTCCTTTTCTTTTACCATAATCATTTAAAACGTTTCTTGAGAACGTTGATAGAAGTTAGCTATATCTGAATTAATTTGCACAAACATCTTATGATCCACATTATCGCCCCTGGTCAGGTGAGTATCTCCTGGCAGTTATCTTGCCAGGGGAAATACGGCAGAGGAGAGACGTTTTCGTGACAAATTTAAAATTTTTAACTGACATAAGTTAATATTGGGTTAATAATATATTACACCTCAACTATTACAGTATTGTTGAATTAAGGCAGTAAATGCAAATAAATTAAGTCAATTTTATAAATTTTACGACTTACCAGTGGAGAGACACAATCACCTTACAAAACCACTGCACCGCACTATTGCGTCGCGCCAACTAATAAATGACAGCGATTTAACGGCTCGTGTGTTTAGTATTACTAACTTCACGTTGATACGCGTCCTTGAGCGCTATTTTGAATATGGCCGTCTAATATTTCTGTTTGTATTAACGGACCAAAATTCGCCAGGATAGATAGTGTAGATACGCAAAAAAAAAGCGGGACAAAAATGAAGTTCGAAAATTATAGAAAATAAACAAATTAAATATTGTTGTATTTTCCCTTTATAATACTTAAGTATACTTGTTTAAATTCATGCTAAATATACTTTAATTTGGCAACTGCGACAAAAAAAGGTATGCACTGTCTGCATGTTTAACTAAAAACGTCAAGGGGACAGGCCATGGTAGAACTATTTCAGACTTAAATATGGAATTTCAGGAAAATGTACTTTAATTGGGCATTTATTCATAATGCTATTTATAAAATACATTAAGATGCTGTGATTTATTGCATAAAATGACAACACGTAGAATAAAAAATGATTATAATGATTGCCGTACACATTACCTCTTTTCGTAGAATGACCCAAATACTAAATAGTTTAAATTTGTAGAGATTAGGGCTAGTATTTAAACCAATGTTTCAGTTTGATGCCAATGCATCGAAGGAGTTTTCCTCTTTTTCAAGGCTAAAATTATTTACTTACATTAGACATATTATTTAACAATTTACAATATCGTTATAATTTTTGTAATTTTATTTTTTTACATTCTTGCCTAGCAACGTTATTATTAGGTTACACTAGGTGTATCATATGCAGTGCACAATACAAATATGCCAAGTATCAATTTTAAAAGCATATGGGGTAACCCAGTGTAACCCAATAATAAAGTTGCTAGGTAAGGATCTAATATTATTTGCATGATTCTTTTTTTATACTGAAGCTTTGACTCCGTAGATTATTGCGCACCACTTAGGTTCTTTTTAAGTTTTTTGGTTATTTTAAAATATTTATTTGCATACACTGCAAAATGCAAATCCACTTGCAATGCCCTCATAGTTCGCTATATTTCAAGTATTGGAACTGCTCACGATTATATAAAACAAAAAGCGTACTCGACTCTCATATCTTGACGGGTATTGTAACTCGTATAATATAAAAAAGAAAAAAATTACATTATAAGGATATTTTAAATTGTTAAATAATATGTCTAATGTAAATAAAAATTTTACCCTTGAAAAAGAGGGAAAAACTTCCTCGAAGTGTTAGTGTCTTGTTAAAATATTGGTTTAATGTTTAAACACTATCCTAAAACTACTACAAATTTAAATTAAATCAAAATTACGGACACAATACTCTATCTAAATTGAAATTATTCGATAGTTGGTAGGCAACTGCTACTAAAAATTATGCTATTGTATGAAGAAAGTAGGGTAGATATACCGGCCCTCTCCTCCGTCCTTGATCACATACGTATACGGGCATATGTTTCAAGGCCTTTGCGCCGCGGATTGAATGTCTATGACACACGGGTACGCGCGCTTTTGTCAAGGTCGTTGTTTTCTATGCGTCCGACCCCGATCGTACACGTATTAAGGTTGCAGCGTCTCATGCTACCACTCGTGTTGTTTTGAAGGTTGTTTTCACAGTGTTCCTATATATGAAGGAGGGGAGTTGGATGGAAATTCATTCTTGAACTAATTCTGTTAGAGTGCAGTCACAATGTATAACTGTAGTGCTTGTGGTATTAGTTTTACGCGTCGTGATAATATGCGATGCCATCAGATGCGTTCTTGTAAAAAGTTTAAAGATGATGGGCCACCAACAAAAAAATGTAAACATAGCGACGCGCAAATTAATTCAAAGCCATCAACCTCTGCAGATGTACAAACGATTCAGCCTCACACATCCGCAGCTGTATTAAATACATGTTGGTGTTGTAATGTAACGATCGCTGCAAATCAGATGCATATTCACAGAAGAACATTACAACATAGAACAAATTCATGTGCTCCACTAATTGACGGTGTACAAGTTGTTCGCAGTGCTTTGAAATGTAGAATTATAAGTTATCGCGTACAAAGTGAAAATAATCATACTGATTATGTAATGTTTTTTTGGTGAAATCAAGCACAAAGTTCTAAACGTGCTTAATGAGATGATAAACATTCATAAATCTGTGAAAGTGAATATGGAGGCGTTTGGTAGATATATTATACAAACACAGGATGTTTCTGATATCAAATCATTTAATACACCTAATATAATTGTTGATCAATCAACGGACTTGAGTGCTGTATATGATGTATTTGTAGAAGTGATGAATACGCAAACAACTGAATTTCAAGAACACGATTCAGGTAAAATATCTTATAGTCTTCAAGTAAAAGTGTATTATTTATTTATTTCTCTTTTTTAGGGTGGGCTATCGAGCGAATTATGTACCTTGAAGTTAATATTAACAAGTTTAGTCCCATGCGCGGATCGTCATATATAAAGTTACCAAGATTCGTTGCATGCAAGAATGCTGTGGTTAATGTTGAAAATAAGGATGAATATTGTTTTGCTTGGTCTATTACTGCAGCACTGTACCCGGCGATGATGTGTGAAACAGAAACAACATCATATCCCCACTACTCGCGTGTATTAAATTTAAAAGGTTTGAATTTTCCAATGAATATGTGTGATATTTATAAATTTGAGGAAATGAATAATATTTCCGTTAATGTGTATGGATTAGAGACTAAATTTAAAAATAATAGAATGACGTATGAAGTTGTTGGACCTCTACACTACTCTAAGAAAAAACTGCACATTCACGTAAATTTATTATTAATTTCTGAAGATTGTGGTGACACACATCGATGTAACAATGAATGTGTTAACACTCACTACTGCTGGATAAAAGATTTATCTAGATTAGTTTCAAGTCAGATTTCCGCATATAATCATAGAAAATATTTTTGTGATGGTTGTTTGTTAAATTTTAATAGTGAGCGAGTGTTAATGCAACATCAGAGACATGATTGCAACCATTTATATACAACAATACCTTCAACTCAATCGCTAATCGATAAATTTGGCAAGGAATGCCATGAAAATGTATTAAAATTTGAAAACTTTGAGAGACAAATGAAAGTGCCATTCGTAGTATATGCGGATTTTGAGACTGTTCTAAAACCCTTGGATACATGTGAACCCGCGCCCTCACAGTCCTATACAAATAGAACACATTTACACGAGGCGTATTCTTTTTTGCTATTTAATTAAGTCATCATTTGACGATAGAATTTCGAGGTTTCAGATTTATCGGGGGTCAGACGCGGTAACGGTTTTTGTTTCGCGTATTGAGGCTGATGTGAGAGAGTTGTACAATACTTATTTAAAGGAAATAGTTCCAATGCATCCTCTCACAAATGAAGAACAGGGAGAATGTTGCAAACGCAGTTGTTTGTGGTATATATGAGAAGCCTTTTACGGAGGGTGATGTAAAATTGCGGGACCACTGTCACATAACCGGAAAAGTCAGGTTTGGCGCCGCTCACTCAGTATGTAATTTAAATTATAAATTACCAAATTTCATTCCCGTTATATTTCACAACGGATCCATGTACGATAATCATATATTAATGCGCGAGATCGCCACACATGGGGATAGAATCGATGTACTCGCGCAAAACAAAGAAAAATATATATCTTTTACTAAACATTTATATATGCATGATTATATCAATAGTAAGGGTGAGACAAGTAAAAAATATATAAAATTGCGTTTTATCGATAGTTTTAAATTTTTGTCTACTTCG
>JANEYF010000557.1:0-86714 GCA_029963845.1 Rhamnusium bicolor | reverse complement strand
GGAACTCGTTCCATCTGACCCTGGAACAATTCGGGTATGGCTTTCTCAAGGGCCCTCCGGAGGCACTCTGTAGAAACACGTGTGTACATGCCCCTGAGGGTACGGCCGTGGACCGCGTTTAATTATCTAAGCTCGCCGGCTGCCGTGGCTGGAATTTTTCGACCTCGATTTTCCGAAGGCTTGCTGGAACTAGGTGCTGCTTGGCCCCTACACCACCTGCTGTACATGCCGCGACATCCTCGGTCTCGTATGTATGACAGAAAATACATTCTGCTTTACTACTGTACCGCCTGATGTACATGCTGCGACATGGTAGTTTTGAATTTCCTGGGACTTCATCGTCGTCGCCCTGCTGGCTACGGTCTTTCTCTTCTGGCGCTTTTCTATTTTAGTGATCTTATCGGGTTGGGATGTTAACTGCCAGTTGCAGAACGGAATTGCAATCATGCACTGGCTGTCAGTGAGGTGGATATAGCTATGCAGCTCAGGACGCACAGGGCCTCAGTGTTTACTGGAGAGCCTTGGCTCGCTTTCTGATTGGTTTCTTTCATCCTCTGAGCCTGTGTCCGTCCGTCGCTTCGAACGTGCTTGGCATGGGCATCGTTGATAGGGAGGGTAATCTTAGGGACATTGGCCATAGTTTGGTAATAATTTTCTTTCTTCTTCTGGTTTTAGCTTGTTCTCACTGTCAGTCTCCTCGACGCTAAATTGATTTGTTTTCTCTTGTGACCTCATAAATTTCGTCTGAAATTTACTTCGTGATCTTACGTGGTTTTTGCCACACTGGCAAAAAGACATTTTGGCTTTTCCGGTAAATTTTTTTCATTTACTGAGCCTTTCTCCTTAAATATATGTGTTAATTGATCGTCAGATTGCGAATTCTTCTCCTGGTATTTCCTTTGGTGTTGAATAACCAATTCTGTACGTTGTTCTGGGTTTTCAACTTTATAGATTTGTCTCTACTCTTGAAGTGATTTGATTTTGCTAAAATATACTCTGGATGATTTATGATTTTTCACAAATAATTCCAACAAGCTTTCTATAGAAGTGCATTAACATTCTAATGTATTGTTTAATTCTTAGACAAAAAGATAGAAAGGAAAACCTAAGGCATGGTCAAATGAAGAAATGCTGGCAGTTTTGGAGTTTTTTAAAATTAATATTAAAAAAAATATTTTACCTACAAAAAAAACATGCGACGAGTGTATTGCAAAATACCCTACACTGTCAACCAGACCGTGGAAGAATATAAAATATTGTGTTAAAAACCAAATTCAGAAGAACCGAGGAGTTATGATTAAATAATATTTGTAGTTTGTAAACATATCTTAGACTTACATTTTGTAAACACATGTTTAAGATTTCTTTTGAGTTGAATGTACTAAAGTTAAATAAATAATTTTAGAATTATTCGAATACTTGCCTTTCATTTTTTTAATAAAACAGATTTTAGGCCATTTTCAATTTTAATTTCCAATTATTTGGGATTTTCTTAAAAATTGGTGAGTTAACAAATATTGCCTTAGCCTCAAATGACTATTCTTTACTTTGGGGTCGTTCTTTCTTAGGAGTCCCGACACAAGAAAAATACTGTATGACATTATGCCAGCTTTTTTTCCTCTTAACACAGTAAATTTGGAAAAATTAGATTTAGTCTGGCTAATAGCCTTAAAATTTTGCTAACTAGCGCTTTATAATTTGTTTGGTTTTTTTGAAATACTAGGGATTCTAAGTACGCGAAAACCCTTTTTTTCAAAACAAAATTTTTTCATAGTACAAATTATTTTTAAATAAAAGATTATGTGCATATAAACCTGCCTCGGATTATTTCTGGTAAATATTTATCTTTCCTGCATAAATGCATAGTTTTTAAAATTCAATGGATTCAAGTCATTAATTCCAAACAATCGGCAATTAGAACTGTAAATGACCTAAAATCTGTTCTATTTTAATATTAACACTTACACATTACCAATACCTAATAATTGTGGCAACCGATTGATTTGGCAACAAGGTAATTTACACACTTCCTATAAAGCTATAATAATGGCTTCCTGCTTACACATCTTCTTATACCTACATACTTAAGGCAACTTTTTTACACATACTCAGTATTGGCAACGGTTTCCACAAATGAATTTCCGTTATAAATTCAAATCTATTGAGTGTAAAACTAAAATTCCCAGATTTATACACTTCTTTTAAAAGCAGCCATAAACATGGAACATATTTCACGAAGTGCCATAATTGAGGATTTAGTATGTGCTGCCATAAATGTTGAGGAACGTGTATGGGTGTGTGTGTGTGTGTGCGTGCGTGCGTGCGAGCGTGCGTGCGTGCGTGCGTGCGTGCGTGCGTGCGTGCGTGCGTGCGTGTGCGTGCGTGCGTGCGTGCGTGCGTGCGTGCGTGCGTGCGTGCGTGCGTGCGTGCGTGTGTGCGTGCGTGCGTGCGTGCGTGCGTGCGTGCGTGCGTGCGTGCGTGCGTGCGTGCGTGCGTGCGTGCGTGCGTGCGTGCGTGCGTGCGTGCGTGCGTGCGTGCGTGTGTGTGTGTGTGTGTGTGTGTGTGTCTGTGTTGCAATACACTTATGGCAACTTGTGTGAACTTTCTTCCTGTACTCTGCCAACTTCACAAATTATGACAACTTACACGGGTTGTCACAAATTTAATTACATATATCTATGTATTTTAAAGACCTAGGAGGAAGAATCTAAATTTAATGAAATATATATCAAATTTGCTTCATATTGTCAGAAGTTTTGGCTAAAATCTTAAAAAAACATTTTTTTTAATCGAACTTTATTAAATATGTGTAAATGCCTTCGCAATTTAGGACTGTTTAGTGTGTACACACACCAACAGTTATGGCATAGGGGGCGTGGCAATACGGTGGCGCCCTCAGCGTGAAACTTACATAGCTATAGCGGTGTTGCTGTTGTAAAATATTATTCTAGACACGGGTATTCAACTTGATTACTGACCGCGACAGATGGGCACGTTTCCATAATATAAATTATAGATAATGATTAGCGCTACAATTAATTATATCACACTGTTAACTGTTAACAATTGACAACGTCATTTTAAAAAAAATGTGAAGAACTACAAATTATTATTTTTTTTACTAAATAAACTTTGTAATTTTGTCTGGACCTCTAATTTGGAATGCACCAATCACAGAATAAGTGTGTGTGTTTTTATATTTCATTTCAAAAGCTATTTTAAAAAGATTTGTGATTAAAATATTTCTGAAATATTTGTATTACTCGGCTAGATTATCCGAAATAACATTTCTTTTTCTTAGTAAATTGTTGGGGAGTAATAAAAAAAAGGAGAAAACTAGATTGGTAGACGTACTCAGGACTATTTAATTTAGGTTTTCCTGCTTGTAAATTGATAATGTGAACATATACAAGGAGGCAATAATGCGTCGGACTTCGATATCTTGAGTTCTACGATAGCCAGAAATTAAAAAAAAATACAAGTAAACTAGATAAAAAGTCTATAACCGGAAATTATTTTCAATTATGCAGGGCGGCCCAAGATGAAATTACAGGATCAAGTGTCTTTTTTTTAAATGAAATGCTATATATATCAGTACATTTTTTGTCAATCACAAAGAGCAACATGTGGAGCACTTGTTATAATTTTTTCTGAGTTATTTGAGAAACCTCTATTTTTTAAATTTAATCTTGAATTTTGTACTTATTGCTCAATAAAACGAAAATATAGGGAAGTGGGGACATAGGGAAGTATTTACAAAAAATGTTGGTTATTCATTTCTACACCACATAGTTGAAAAATATACAGGGTGTTCCATTTGAAAAAATTGAGAAAATTCAATTTAAAAAGTTCTTAATTGAAAAATAATTTTTGCCACTCTGTACATTTTTAGGAAGTAAAATGATTCAAAAACATTAATTAGATATCTCGTAACTAGTATTCACATAAGTTTTTCTTAAAATCATAATTGTCACTTTGGTGATTTTTTTCAATATGCATCTGCAGATGGCATTATTTTAACCAAAAAATTTATTACATCCAAGTGGTTGGAAGATAGTCAATAATAATATAGAAATGATAGAGACTAGAAAGAGGCTTCAAAAATGTACTGATATATAGAGTATTCCATTTAAAAAATGTGTCCTGTAATTTCTTCGTGGCTCGCCTTGTATATTTCAAAATAATTTCCGGTGATAGACTTTTTATCTAGTTTATTTGTATTTTTTTTTTTTAATTTTTAGCCATCGTTGAACTCTTGATATCGAAGTCCGACACACTATTTCCCCAACCTGTATATAAACATGAAGAAGGTATTAAACAATTAACAAAAATAGCAACACTGAGTAAACAAACTGGAACATTGTAAAACCCTTCTTCGAAGGTATGTAGTTTTCAAAATTGTACTTCGTGTGTAGGTACCTATGTAATTTACTGTTGTCTTTCAACAAGTTTTTTTTGTTGGTGTTGGTTTTGGATCTTATGGATATTCTTCGAAGTTAATGTAGTCCTAGAGGGTATACCCAGCAGAGGCTAGTTTTTGGCATCAACATGTTGGCTGTAGGAGTCTCTTTCTGCAAGACGTAGTATTAGTTTCTGCAATACGTAGTATTGGTTTCTGCAAGACGTAGTATTGGCTAGAGCCAGACGTAGTTTAACGCCAGCCAAACGTAGTATTAATTCCAGAGAGATGTAGTATTAACTTAAGCAGGACGTTAAATTAGTAAATGTGGACACTCTTTTAGTGCTGTTCAACTTCAAGGCAGTCAACATCACACCACGTGGTTTTGTCCTGAGATTCACCATTTACAGACCAGAAAGAAGCATAACGCAAGTTAAACTTTTATTTCTTTATTTATAATTTGATGTTCTGATTTGTTTGTCACCATAAGAGATAAAACTATTTAAGGTTCATATATTTTTAGAATTAGTTTGAGATTTAACTAAGCTCACTGTTACCATTACTTTACTCATTTTTTATATATTAGCCACATTTTTAGTAAACATCGACATAACAGTAGAAATAGGGTCAGATAAATACTTTGTACACTTTGAGGCATATTATGTAGCCCAGTCGTCAGACGTTTGTAAGCTTTAGTATGGCTATATTTTGTAACGACGAAAACAAATATTACTGGTTGCATAAGTGTAGGAGTATATTACCGAAACTCTATATGTAACAACTGTAACTATTTTCGGTCTCAAATTGTAAGTGAATTTACAGATACCATTGGTATATTATGTCTTTTAAGCATTTATTATTGTCATAGTACGTACGAACGTACGATACCTGTTATCCTTTTTACCTAAGGTTTAGTAAACTAGTATTAGTGAGAGTATTCTTAGAAATAAACTCTTACCATTTTTATGGTTATATAAGGTGAATAGAATGATACAGATATAGGCTGACTGATTTAAACCATGTGGCGCCCTTGTTTATAGATCATAATTTGATCCGGCCTGTCTCCACTGCTAGCAGTCAATTAGTCAGTAAGGTTTTGTACTCAGGTTAGTTAATATTTAGATGTTAGAGAAATAGAAAAAATTGAGGAGTATTATAAAAAAAATTGGCGTTAAAATGTTCTTGGGTTAAATTTTTTTTTGTACACTTTGCATAAAATCATTAATTTGATGAATTGGTATTTTAAGCAATGTTAACGAGTCTACCATCGATTGCGCACCTTGAAATTGTAGAGAAAAAAAATTTTTTTTTCCATTAATTAAATTATTGTTAAAATTTAAATATTCCAGACGGCCCGTTTATTTTGTATTTATGCAAGTTATTATGTATTTATTCAAGTATTATGTATTTTATGCGAGTTTACAGAATGTCTCCGTCAATATAATGTCACGCCTTCCGGTAAATGTGCAATATGTGCATGTTTACCATTTTCAATACTATAACTGGTGTCACTGAGATATGATTCATCCCCTTTTGTTTAAATTTTAAGAGAAATGGTATTATATATGGTCAATATAAAAATCAAAAAACACTGTCTGACAAAAAAAAGGTATTTATCAGTTCCGGTTTCAATGGAAGTGATAGCAACTATATAATTTTTATCATGACCCCCTGTATATTTTTACAGATTTGGATAGGGCATTAAAATCTAAGTTCAACATTGTGACATATTTGTGGGTTTGCTTTTTTTTTAGTTATTATTAGCGATATATTATTAAATACAAAAAACACAGTAGGCTTATTAGAAATTTGAAATATACGTTTCAAATGAAGTTCTATTGTTTCTTTAATGACTATATCATTGTATTGTGTACAAATATATAAAGTACAATGACTTGAAATTGTTGTGTCTGTGCATATTTCTCCCACCTGTCGTGTCGGAAGGTACCAAAGGAAAAGGAGTTTTTTATCAGAAGAAACTCGGCAGGGTAAAAAAATTTCATCTAAGACTTTTTGTTAAATTTTACTGTAGTTTTATATTCAACTAATAAAGTATTTCATCAAGAGATTCAAGACTCCTCATTCGCAAACATAATATGGTGGCAGCGTATAAGTGAAAGAATCCATTCCACATTACCGACTTCTCATCTCAACTTTCGGGAAAACTAGGTATCTCTATATTAATTACACAATGTCGTTGGTAGATAATATTTCTCCTCCTGACAAATTTACATTCTCCACACCCTCTTACTGGCCACAGTGGCGGAAACATTTTGAGCGGTATATATTTGTGTCTAGTCTTTCATCTAAGACAAACCAGGAAAAAATTAATCTACTCATTTACATAATGGGGGAGGAGTCGGAAGAGATTCTCGTGCAGTTTACTGAAGCTCCAAAAAATTTTAAAGATTATTTGATGAAGTTTGAAAATCATTTTATACTGAGAAGAAATATAATCCTCGAACGCTTTAAATTCAACTCTAGGACGCAGAATCCTGATGAGTCCATAGATTCCTTTATCACATCTCTACACAATCTAGCCGAACATTGTGAATATGGCATCCTCATGGCAGCTACAGAGTAAACTTAAACTGGTGGATGCAGTTGTCACAGCACGTCAAGTCGAATTGCAAAGTGCTCAGTTACAACAGCTCCATAACGAACTTAAATGTATAAACGTGATGTA
The DNA here is from genome assembly GCA_029963845.1 of Rhamnusium bicolor. Classification (NCBI taxonomy): domain Eukaryota; kingdom Metazoa; phylum Arthropoda; class Insecta; order Coleoptera; family Cerambycidae; genus Rhamnusium; species Rhamnusium bicolor. The sequence continues at coordinate 79,629 of JANEYF010000557.1, read as the reverse complement.
AAAAGAGAAAGCATGAGAAACCTATACCACAACGTGGCAACCAATTCACATACCGAAAAAGTTCTTTGAATCAAAGCCAGCCCAGGAATCAAGCTATTTCGAGTACTCATCGTGTCTGCAGCCATTTTGGACATGTGAAAGGACTTCTCCGAGAGCAGTGCCCTGCCAGAAACTCCATTTGCTGTTCATGCGATAAAGTAGGTCACTGGGATAAGTTTTGTTGAATAAACAGGTAAAAACAATTAATATTGACAATCATAATGATCGTGAGCAGACTCAAAGTAATACCGTAAATTTTCTAGGACCATTGCATAATCAAAATATTAATAATTCTCAGTGGTAAGTTAAAATTGGAGTAGAACAATTTTTTTAAAATGAGATAGAATTTCTTGTAGACAAATGTGGTGATATTGTATGCATGCCAGTGGATTTGCTTAAAGAAAGTCTATTAAGAAACGTTGAAAAATGCAGCGAATCAGTATTAGGTCACCTTTGAAAATTATTGGTAAAGTAAATCTTACTTTGTCTTTCTCTCCGAATAATGTTAAGTACCTAGCAAATGTTTATTTGATTAAAAACCTCAAAATTCCTATTTTGGGTAGACCAGGTATAACCAATTTGCAGATTTTACAATTTAATTATGGTTCTGCTGTGACCTCAAATACAAATTCTACTTGTCCTTTAAGCGTAGGTCTGAATGCTAGTGCCTCTTCTCAAAAAATTAAATGAGAATTTTATAGCGAGGGAATTTCCTAAAATATTTAATGAGATAGGGACATTCAAGGAAGAAATGGAAATAAAAATCATTGCAAATGCCAAGAAAAGTTCCGATACCCCCTTACCGAAATTAAATGTTGAATTAAATAGGTTAATAAATTTAGAAATTATAGAGCCAGTAGAGTATCATACTCCATCACTCCCATTGTGGTAGTGCCCAAAGGTAACACAGTTAGATTGTGTATAGACTACACTCAACTAAGGATGGCGCTCATATTTTCCCATTAATAGCGTAGAGCACATTCTAGCACGATTAAAAGGTGCTAAATATTTTTCTAAACTAGATACCAGTTCTGGATTTTATCAAATTAAGTTAACAAAAATTTGCCAAGCGTTAACAACTTTCATCACACCATTTGGACGTTTTCTCTTTAAAGACTTCCTTTCGGAATATCTTGTGCTCCGGAATACTTATCTATGGTTTATACAATAATACTTCCAGGTCAAAAAGGGGTTGTAAAGCGCATGGATGATGTTTTGATTTTTGTTAGTTCTATTGAAGAATATGATCAAATTTTACGTAACGTTTGTGAATGAATTTATGTCGAAGGCATTATTCTTAATAAAAGCAAATGTATTTTTGGTAGTCAGACTTAATACCTAGGACATGCCATAAGTGACTAGGGCATTTCTATAGACCCTTCAAGAATAAAATCTATTCAGAATTTCCAGGATCCTACAAATAGAACGGAATTACTTATATTACTTGGAACGATAAATTTCGTGGGTCGTTTTAGTGAAAACAAATCCTAGATTCTGGAACCTATATCTTCTCTACTAAAAGACAATGTCGAATTCGTCTGGGGCGAATCACAAATTAAAGCCTTCAATACAACTAAAAATAGTTTACAAGATACAAAACACTTGGCGTTCTTTGACCCTTCTAAACAAGTAGTGGTTAGTGCTGATTCGTCATGTTTCAGTATTGGCTTAGCCCTGATGATAGTAAACAACGGTTCTAAAGAAATAGTGGCTTATGCTTCTCGACTTCTTTCTGATACCGAAAGGAGATATGCCCAGATTGAGAAGGAAGGTCTTACACTGACTTGCTCAGCAGAGCATTTTTCCGAGTATCTTATCGGTATACTCGTAATTTTCGAGACAAATTAGAAGCCTCTACTTCAAATTTTACAAACTAAATCCATAGTTGAACTTTCTCCGCGATTGCAAAGATACAGAATGCGTTTAATGCGGTATAATTATTCTGTAATTTATAGTCCTGGAATGGATTGAAACCTTTAATGCGAAGATAACACTAACATAGTTTTCCACGAAACACCAAACAATTAAAACAATTTTAATCATCTCCATATGATGCCAACTTGGTTGGCCAAATGCGCGTCGAGTGCAATGTTTTGTTGTTTCGTGGAAAACTGCGTCAGTGCTGTAATTTATACTTTCTGTAAAGAATTAGTGGTTGCAGACGCTCTATCTAGGAGTCCTTTGACTGAATCTAGTCCTAAAGAAGTAATCTCAGAAATTGACTTATATGTCAATAATATAATAAAATCTCTACCAATTAAGGATGATTTTATGTCCAAAATAGTAAACGAATAAAATTCAGAAGAAACGTTTTTAAAAGAAAGTTTTTCCTGTCGCCCTTGGCAGAAAATATCAGTAGATTTATTTAAACACAAATTCTGGTACCCAATCGTCACCGATTATTATTCTCGTTTTATTAAAATCTTTACACTATCTAGTATGACTGAACCTGCTATCATTAACATTCTAAAACAACTATTTTCTCGCTATGGCATCCCGGAAATAATAAGATCTGACAATGGACCACAATTCCAGTAAGGATTTCAAAAATTTGCTAAGAAATACAATTTTAAAAGCGTTACTAGCAATCTGCACTATGTACAATCTAACGGCTGTATAGAGGCGGCATTTAACATAGCCAAAAACTTAATAATAAAAAGAATAACGACATAAATCTAGCATCACTTGGATATCGTTCTACACCTCTGGAAACAGGAACCAGTCCAGCAGAATTACTATTTGAAAGAAAAGTTAGGTCTCATTTGCCTATGATACCCCAAAAGTTAAATGAAGTGGTGGACACTAGTGTCTTCATTCAAAAAGGAGAAGACAGGAAAGAGAGACAAAGAAAGAATTACAACCGTAGACAAAAGTTTCCAAAATTTGTCAGATTTATTAATAGGTGGCTCTGTTTGGGTTATAGACATACGCCAGTATGGAAAAATTATTCAAATCTGTACAGAACCACGATCTTACTTTATTCAGACTGATCAAGGCACCTATAGACGTAACCGGTGGCACCTTATTATAACCACACTTAAAGTTTTACACTCCAAACATTGGCCCCTCAAAATGTACCAGATGAGAATATTGTAAAACCTAGATTAAGTACAATACCTAACTCAAGTAAAAGTTCTGTGCTAAACAATTCTAGTGAAAGTGTCATTGAAAAACTAGAATCTAATGTGAAATGTAATCAACTTACTTGGCTAAAAGATTATGTTACTAGATTAAGATTTATATATTATCGTCCTTTTTAATTCATATAAATTTCCTTTAAAAGAAAGGGGGGTGATATGTCTGTGCATTCGGAACGTACCAAAGGAAAAGGGGTTTTTGACAGAAGAAACTCGGCTGGGTAAAAAAAATGTCATGTAAGACTTTTTGTTAAACTTTACTGTAGCTTTATATTCAACTAATAAAGTATTTCATCAAGAGATTCAAGACTCCTCATTCGCAAACATAACAGAAATTATTTATTTTTTTCTGTTTCCATGAAGTAACTTTTTTTTAAGGGTTCTGTAATTTAAAATTACAATTAATTCTGATTTTCACATATACACCTAGATTCGATTTTACACATTATATTGAGTATTGAAATCTTCATCTAATAACCTCAAGGATTTTAAACCTTTTTAAATATTTTCCCACATTATGATTTTTTTTTATTTTTTGAAAATAAAATAAAATAAAATAAAATAACTGTTTAACAAGAATTTTATCAGAATTCACTTAAAATGTATAGTAATAATATACAAGTATTGTAAATAAAAAAAAGACAACAGTTTATTAGAAATCATTGTAATTGTTGATTAATGTTTCTGCACAATTGTGTTCCTTCAACAAGTTCATTAATCAAATTTTTTCATTGCGTCAGGGTAATATTATTCTCTAAGGTTATTAAGAACTCTGAATTTTCAACAAAGCGGCAAATATTGTTGACAAAGAAGAAAAGTTGTTATAGTAACGCTTCTCTTTCTCGCCTACTAAGCAATTTTTATTTTATATTTTAACACTTTAAACATCATTCTTGAAGACGAGAACTAATTTTATCTAAACTTTCTCAAAAACTGATATAAGTGGTTTATGGTCAGTTTGGACTATACTTGCTCACCATATGTGCAGTAATGACATTTATTCAAATGCATATGCAATTCCAAGGAGATCTTTTTCGATTCGTACATATCTTTTTTCAGTATCTGCTTGATGCAAAAATTACAGGTTGATAATATGCAACAAGCAGCAACCCAAACGATCCTTAGACGCGTCGAATTGTATTACAATATCTTGTTTTGCATCAAATATTTTTAGAGCAGGTATTTTTGTAATAATGTTTTTAAATTATTAAATTCAAATTCATGGTAAATTCAAATGGAACTCCATTTTTAGTTAAACAACGCATATTAGCCGTTAGAGTCGATAGATTGGGTATAAATTTAGCAAAAAATTTCAGCATACCATAACAACTCTTTCTTATACGTTGGATTATCTATAGCTAAAATTGCTTCTGTATTTTTTTCAGTTTTACAGAAATAATTTGGCCCATAAACTTAACTTCAGATAATTTATATTGACATTTTTTTTAAATTAAATTTAATATTATTTTGTAAAACCGTCCCTAAGAGAGTTTTATTGTAATATTGTGATGGTGTTCATTATTTCATGAAATAAGAATATCATCAAAATAGATGTCTAAACTTCATAGTTTTTATGTTGAATTATTTCTGGATCAGAATTTATTCTAAATAAATGGAACACGATTATATTTATATCTGCCAAATTTCGTATTAAAAATACAAAGATCAGAGCGAGGCTTATCAAGGACTAGTTGATAAAAATCATGTCTCATGTCAATCACCGTATTTATTTAAAGGTTTTGGATCCAAACAAATTCTTAGACTTTTATCAGGCTTCTTACCCAAAATTAAATTGTTTACCCAAGGTGAAATTTTGATCTCCTTTGACATCTGTTCATTGTTGTGTTCCGATACCACAGACTTTGGACTACAACAAGAATCTACTCGAATTAAATAATTTCAGTCAAGATGTAGTAAAAGAACATCTTCAACTCACTAAACTTTGCATGAAACAAAATTTCGAACAACATGAAGGAACAGCGATGGGTAAATCTTTGTCACCATTCATTGCCATCTCTTTATGAACAGATTCGAGACAAAAACAAAAGAACTTGAGTTTTTCTTCAGGGTTTGGATTAGGTATGTAGATGATATTTTGCAGTATTTGAGACAAAAGTCGCCGATATTGACAACTTTGTTTCTAAATTAAAAAGTCGTTTCGCATCAATTAAATTCACAGATGGATGAAATTGAAAATTCTGGACAACTATCACTTTTATATATATTAATAATTAGAAATTGTGAAAACAAGATGGAATTTGACATATACATAAAAGATACCAGTACTCTAAAATATATCCCTAAGGACCATTGTGCTCAACACATAACGGCAAGTTTTAATTTTCTAGTCCATCATCTATTAAGCTTCCCTCTTCAATAAGGAGAGGTTTGAAAAAGAAAAGGCATTGATTAAGGATAAAGCTGCAAGTAATGGATATTTTGTAAGTTTAATTGATAAAATAATTAGGAAACGAAAGTTTAAAGAGTCGCTTCGAAATTTCTCGACATTTCAAATTGAAAGAGAAAATCCGAAATTTGTATCGATTCTATTCGATCCTCGATTTACCCGCGAGTTAACTTCGTGGCCGTTAACGAAGCCTTTTTAAAAAAATATTTATTTTTTTACTTAACACAAGAATGATTTGAATTGATAGTTAAAATTATTTATTAACAAATATTATATATTAATATTACAAGTTGATAAATTGAATCGTCACGTCAGAATGCCTGTGGCAGCGCAGCTCTCGAGGTTTTGTGAACAAGGGGTTCGTTCATCGGGTGTCCTCGGTGGTGTTCGTCGCTGGTAGTACAGAGTGGGTTGCTTAGATAACACCACCCTTGCTAGAGGGAAGTTTTATTTGGGACAAATAAAACTTTTGGTCCTTGCTGCACGTTGTCCCTCGATTGACTTTGAATTGGGGTAGTCTCCAATGGGGTAGGTCTCCATTTCCTAAGTCGATAAATGGCAAAGACTAAAACAGATATAATAAGAATAATATAAAGGGGAGCAATCCAGTAATGGGCTGTCTCGATATTTTTCTCCAATTGAATAGGCCCTATAGCTTCCTGTTCTTTCTTGAGCGTATGTAATTTATCTAGGGGTACATCTTCTAGTTTGAGTTCCCTAGTTCTGTTGACCTGTGTTTTAGTTGTTCTTATTTCTGGTAATAATAGGGGTTGTCCTTTGATAGTTTCTTTTTCGTTTGAATAAATATATTCGGTTGTTTTAAAACTGCATTTTGGAGGTAAATTGAACAAACATGTGCCTTGTAAGGCGGTGAAATTTGTTGTTTTACAAGTGGTTTGGATTTTCGTTTCATTCGGGAAAATGCCTATATAGTAGGATTCGGTAATTTGCTCAATGATGGAATGTATTGGTTTTACTGGAACCTGGGTGCATGTGTTGTCTTCTTGACTAAGCTGTAATAGTTGGAATATGCAATCATTTTGTCTCAATCCATCAATTAGTGAACTTTCTTGGCAATAATATTCTCCATCGACTTCTTTGCATGGCGTCGGCTGATATTGGTAAAAGTTTTCGCTCATAGCCAGGTAGGTGTTGGAAGGAATTATGATGGTATGATTCGGGGTAGGTATTGAATAATATAAGTGATAGTATGAGAAGCGTTCAGGGTGTATTATTGGAAATTCTAGTGCAAATATTATTTTATGTTCCGAATAGTAAGCCTTTACTTCAACTATTTCGTAATACTTGTGAATATCAATTTTACTTGTATATAGTAATTGTTCTACAGGGTGATTATTTGTTAGAGTATTTACGATAGATTCTAGCTCATCAATTTTAACAATGCTATGATGTAGTGTATTTAATTTTGCGAAAGTTATATCGTTTTCTATGTCGGTTAGTAGTTGAATTATAATATTTAAACTTAGATTTAGTTGATCCAAGATATTTTTGACTTGTAAATAATCATTGAATTCGAACATAAATTTATTAAGATCTTTTCTAATAGAATTTATACCATCTGCAATGACATTTTGATTGTGTAAAATTAATCTTATTGAATGATTGAAATTATCAATTATTTTTGTAGTAAGAGAAATTTCTTGATTTAGTTTATTGGCTATATCATCTTGGTTTTTCTGTAAGTTATGTATTGCCTGGTTAAATCTATCGGCATCCCCTTGGTCTAGGTTACCAGATATGCTTTTTATTATATTTCCTAACCCGTTTATTAAACCACGTTTTTTCCTCTTAATAGGGTACACTGATGTAAACTTTTGTTGAACTATTTTTAATTGAAAAAGTATTGCTGCATTAAAATTTTCTAGTGCCAGAAAATATGGGTGGCTCAACCCGTCATTGATTGCTTTTGTTATTTGATTATATTGACTATTTAAGATGTTAATTTCGCTCTCTATAGGTTTTAAATCGAGATAATGTAAAAATGTGTGAATACTTGTTTTTATTTTTGCAGTACCTAGCTTGAAGGGTAGGATACCTGGATTTTTTTGATAGGTTAGTTATCTTTACTTCCTGAAGGTTTGCCAGTGTTATCAGAGACATTCTGTAACAAAGGTTGTTTAGTTAGTTTTGGGCGTTTAATATTTTGTTTAGATATAGCTACAGATTTATCGGTCGATATTGTTTTGATATTTTGTTCTAGTACGGTTTCAGGGGTGTACTTGGGTAATAGTTTATTTCTGGGGGTAATTTTTTTATAAATTTTTGTTTGAGGTTGGATATCTAATTCTTTTTCTCTAGATTCATTACGTTTACTAATAATTTTCTCTTTTTGTTTTTGTGACTGGTCATGAATTTGTTGATAGATTAATTTGGTTTTTTCTTTGTGGTTTTCTATGTAATTGTTTAGTAAAATATTGGTTACGTCTATGTCAAATGGATCTTTTGTATCCAAGTGACCATTAATAATATTTATGGGCTTTTGTTTTGTTAAAGAATGATAGCTACTGTTATATCCCAATATTGCATAAGGCATTAAATTTATTATAGATTTTTCATTGGGCTGTTTCGATTTTAAAATGCGTAAATGTTCTATGAGTGTAGAATGAAATCTTTCAATATTCCCATTACTTTGCGGATTTAGGGGAGTTGTATAATGAATGTCGATATTGTGTAATTTAAGAAATTCGGACATAAGATTATTTTTAAATTCGGTTCCGTTATCAGAAATTATTTTAAGTGGTGTACCGTGATGTGTCATAAAAATTAAAAGGTTCTTAATTATATTAATTGCGTTCGGCGTATCTAAAGGATATGCTTGTCCATATTTTGAGAATGAATCTATAATAGTTAGAAATTTTTGATTCGAAGCCTGAAATGTATCAACGTGTATTATTTCGAATGGTTTTTTTGCTGTAGGTGTTAGTGAATATTTTTGTTTTATTGGGTTGCGGTCATACTTATTGATTTGACAGATATCACAATTATTTATTCTATTTTCTACGTCTGCGTTTAAGGCGGGCCAATAATAATTTTGTTTAATTCTTTGTAATCTTTCAGGTATTCCACGATGATTAGTTTTACCTTCGTGGTGATGGGTAATAATTTCCAAATTATTTATTAACAAATATTATATATTAATATTACAAGTTGATAAATTGAATCGTCACGTCAGAATGCCTGTGGCAGCGCAGCTCTCGAGGTTTTGTGAACAAGGGGTTCGTTCATCGGGTGTCCTCGGTGGTGTTCGTCGCTGGTAGTACAGAGTGGGTTGCTTAGATAACACGCGCTATTGGTAAGATTTTTAGAGATATAGTATGACAGTGGTTTATTAATCGAGAAATAAACTACAACAACTTTTAGGCAACCCAAAAAACTAAATTGAAACAAACGAAAAGTCGGGAATTTACGGAATTAAGGACTGTAATCAAAAGTATGTTGGACAATCTAGACGATCAATTCCAGCTAGATTCAAAGAGCGTATGGCCTATCTCAAATATGGTAGAACAGATAAGTCTAATGTTGTCCAGCATGCGTTTGAGAACAACCACAAAGTGTAAAAATAGTGATAGTATCAATAGTGACTGAGGGCCAATCCCAAATAGCCCGCTTTATTGGTTAGTGGGTCACGGTTCACCGAACGTGTCACTTTGGTACCCTTCAGTACAATAGCTATATTTTTGAACCTTTATTATTTCGGTAACGGTCTCGAGCGCCAGTTCCTGTTTTAAAGTGTAGGAACACCACTTTATTCTATCAGAGGTATGATAGAAGCTAGGGTAACTCAGTGAAGATACAGAATTCCAGGCGGTATGTGTGTGTGGTTGTCGTTTGGCTAGTAATGAACAACTTCACCTTACCTGCCGAAAATGATTCTCGGTGTACCAACAGATTTATTACTTATACCTTTGTCTTTAAATAAAAGTCAGAATTCAAACTGTACTTATTCTATTTATTTACGATTGATTTCATCGAAGAATAAAAAACCAAATACACAGATAAAAGAAATTAATATCTATTTACAACTCTATTAAGAAATGTAAGAAAAATGTAAATATCAGTTTTTTATCTACAAGCAATCAGCCTAGGAACCAAGCAAGAGGTTTATGATATATCGAAGTTATGGAGACTACATCTACGATATTTATTATAATCAGACAATATCAAAATAATTATTACAAGCAGTTATGAAAGCAATCTACGGTTACTGGTGTCTACAGCAAGCGGTTAGTGACTTTATGGTTGCTGGTGCTTAAGGCCAAATTACAGAGGATAGGCGGTATATTTGACTGGCTACTCGCGGACGTGCTATATCGGTAGTTCAATGCGTATGTCTCTAGTGAATACAAATATCACAATATATGGTCACGATATTACGCCACACGGCACGGTGAGTTTCCTTTCTTATAGATCCAGAGAAAAAACCTTACTTGTATTGAACAGAACGGTTATTACTACCCACGGCACGGTGAGGTTCCTTTCTTAGATCCAGAGAAAAAACCTTACTTGTGCTGAATCTACTAATGAAATCCCAATATGCTTGATCTCGTGATATAGCACTGGGCTCCAATATATTAATTCGCGTTTTTAAGGCATACTGTCCTTTGAGTTGACCAGACCAGAGATATACGGGCGGAGTTAAAGCGTATTTTCGCACTAGGTATCGATAAAACGAGGGGATCACCTTTATTTGCGAGCCTTCGTGTTTCACCACACAGATGTAGTGGCTACGGATTAACAATGACGCCGCGAGGCACGGTAAGGTTCCTTTCTTAGTTTTAGAGAAAACCTCACACGCGCTGAACAGAACGGGTAGTACATCCCACGGCACGGTGAGGTTCCTTTCTCAGATCCAGAGAAAAATCTTGTTCGTGCGGTATTTACTAATAAAATCGCGATATGCTCGTAACTAAAAGAGATAACCCGGATTTACTTCTTGACCACGATATTTTCATGATATCTCGGGTCGTATGGTATTTGTAGACAATCAACAACAAGAGAATATAGCAAAAATGCAGACACAAATGGTAAATGACGGAAATGGCACAAACGGTAAATGACGGAAATGCACCCAAATCAACAATAAAGCAATAAAATAGTAAAACAGAATTTCTCACCACTGGAGGATTCGTTGGAGCACCCTGGAGTTCGGAAACGGCTTTTACGGTACGGCCGAAATGTCTGACCAGTTGTCAGAAGATGATATTTGTGGTTCATGCTTGCAATTTTATTCACAAATTCCCGAAAGTCACATGCCTACGTGTTTCAAGGGATTCTGAACTTATGGTGCGCGCGTCGTAAATGTATTCCAAGCAAGCTTGACGTACTGTGCATAAACAAATTCTCTGCGTTATTTAACATAAGCAATTGTTTACAACATATTCCGACGCCGGGAATCGCTTTCTCATAATTTTAAAACTGTACTTAGAAAAAAATATCTTTAAAGACAGTTACGGATTAACATTTTACAAAAAATCCAACAATAATTAATTCTATAAATTATTTAAACAAAAATAGAAGCTTCTTCTTTTATCATTAGCAACTACTCTTAATTCGGCTTTGACATAAATTAAATTAATTTTCAACGTCTTACTTGGCAGCTGTTTAGTAGAAACACAACAAGTGGTTCATCATTAAGATAATAAAATAACTTAAAATAATCCTAAAAATAAATCGGTTTAAAACAGTTATGCATAATAAATAATTGTTATTCCACATACTGGACTTCTAAAGGAACTTGAATTCTGGTTCAAAATGGTTTGAATGGAAACATTCATACTAGTTCTGGTATACATGGTGTACGAAAGTGAAAGATGAACTCAATTAAGTCTTATTACCTTCGAAAATGGTTGTCGGAAAAATCACTTCGCTACACACTAATACAGTAGTACTATCCACGTCATTAGTTTCATTAAGAAATACGACAGACAAATTTTCTATGTCGAAATGTGAATACGGGATGGCGCCACAAAACATCTATTATTGGCAGCTTAGAAATAATACTGTAACTGTAAACACTGAATAATTTAACGTCTTCCTATTCCAATTTCCAATTTAAAGAATTTATTGCCTATTATAATACATATGTAAGTAAAGCTGCCTAATTATCTCATTTATTATATACAAAACAAAACAAACAAAACAATAATGCATGAGGGAATGTGTGAGTGGTATTCAACCAGGATTACAGTACCGTTCGTACACGGCCGAGCCCTCCTGGTAGTTGGTGTTTTCGCTGCTCATGCGCTTTCGCCTTTTATTGTTTGGTGTCTGGGCACTTTCCTGTGACAAACAAACAGTGCATTTTAGTTCATAAATACAATATTTTTAATAATTAAGGGAGTAAGGTTAAAATGTGAACAGGAGTTACAGAAAATACAGGAAAAACCGTAAATACCTGCTTGAAATAATTATTATTTTAATTTAAAAATTAAAATTGACTTTATGTCCGCGATGGGGTTTGGAGTGGAAAGGCGTGTTGACACATTGTAAGGAGTTTGGATAGGATGGGAGGTGTGTTAATAGGTGTAGGACGTGAATTGGGTTTTAGGGCATGTCTGTCATTGTGTGTGTTTAGTTTTGGTCAGTATGCGTCGAAGTACAATGGTAGGTTTTCGTGTAATAGTTTGTAAATACGTACGTAATTGCAGTGTCTTCATATGTCAGTAATGTGTCTGGTCAAGTTCGACGTGTATGTTTTTGGTCAACAAGTTTTGTGCAGCCTGGGTAATGTAGATATTTGTGTTAGTGTGTAAGTCGTCAATTCATATGTATCTGTTCGCGTTGGTTACAAATCTAAGTAGTTTACACTGCGTTACTTGGAGACGCTTATACTGCGTGTCTGACATGTGACTCCAAGCAATGCAGCCGTATGTCATTGTGGGTAAAAATATTGTCTTGAAAAGTAGTACTTTATTTTTCATATTTATTTGTGATCGTCTGTTCAGTAACAGGTAAAGTTTATGTAAATTCATGTATGTTTTGTTTATTGTGTTTATTGTGTGTGGTTTAAACGAAAAACGTTGATCGAGTATAAGTCCTAGGTATTTATCTGTCTTGTTTTCTGTTATGGTCTGTCCGTTGATTTTTAGTAGGTTAAATGTTTTGATGTTCGTGAATTTTTTAGTGAAAAGTATTGTCTCTGTATTGTTTCCATTTATTGTAATTTCCCAGGAGTCGTAGTATTTTGTGAGTTTGTCCAAGTGATATCATACTTTGGTAGTCGCTGTCTTTGTGTAAAATTAATGTGAGTAAATAGTCCTGTCGTCGGCGTACATGATAGTTTGCGTCAAAGGATGGATGGGGATGTCGGAACGGTACAAGTTAAACAGCATAGGTGACAGCACCGTACCTGGCGGTACTCCTGCCATTATATTAAATGAGTTCGATATGGTATTGTTTATTTTTACTTTAATAATTAATTGTCCTGTTAGTTAAATATGACTTGACTAATATAACAAAGAAAATTGGCAAATTATGTAAATATTGCAATTTATGTAGGAGACCTCCATGCCACATGGTATCGAAGGCCTTTTGTATATCTAATAGTAGCATTTTTATAGTGTATTTTTTGTTGAAGCCATTGATGACGTCATACACCACCCTCCACAACGACAGTGTGGTATTGTGTCCTCCTCTGAAACCAAACTGAATGTCCGGTATTAGTTCTTTTTTTGTTATAATTTTGTTACAGTTCTTTAATATTATCTTCTCTGCTATTTTGCCAAGCGAGTTTAGCAGTGAAACTGGCCTATTGTTTTTCGCGTCGGTGGAGCTCTTGCCTGGTTTCAGGAAGGACACAATAATTGCAATTTTCTACACTGTAGGGAAACATTGCTATCGAATCGCCGAGTTTATTATGTTCATAATTTGTACATGCCCTGTTCTTGGTAATTTTTTTGTAAAGTAAGTTTGGTATTTTGTCTGGTCCGGGCGCTTTAAGGTTGGGAAGAGTTTTGAGGGTATTTTTTATTTATGATGAAGTGGTATTCATTTTAGCAAGTTTCTGGGTAGAATGGGGGAGTAGGAGGGAATGCCCTGTGCTTGTCTGTCTATGTCAACTTGTTATTGTGTGATATTGTCTTTGGTAGTGTAAGTTTGATGTAAATGTTTTACTAAAATGTTCGCTTTGTCTCTGTCTGTTAGGGCCGTCTGTTCGTTAATTATTAGGGCTGGCATTTCGTTTTAGTAGTTTTGTTAGAGTCAAAAGTGAGTTATCTTTAGTAGATGATCTCGCTATTTTCTGGGTCCATTGTGCGTTTCTGTGTTCGTTGAGTTTGTTTTTAATGGTAATTTGCAGGTCTGTCAGTCTTAGTTTGTCTATACGTCGTTTGTTTTTCTACCAGCGTCATCTGATATTGTTTTGAAATTTAATTAATTGGTGATGTCGTCCGGTATAATTTCTTTCCTTGGCTCTAATGTAATTTGTCTTGTTGTCTTGTATCTGACATTTTGTATGTTTGTTGTTAGTGTTTGTATCGCGTCGTCGAGTTCTTGTGTTGTGCATATGTTATTGTTGATTGTTCTGCTGTCATTAATTAGTTGTTTGTATTTAGTCCAGTCCGTGGTTTTGTAGTTAAATGTTTGTCTCGTGATTTCATTTCTTTGTGTGTCACAGGGTTATGGTCCGAATTTAATTCTTGTATGGCAATAGGGTTTATGTTGTGTCCGTAGTTTTTAATAAGAAGATTGTCGATGTACGTAGGCGTCGTGTTGTTGTTGGCATTTCCTCTTTTGTTACGCCATACAGTGTAATTGGCACTGAGAATGGTTTGCTCGCTGGCCTGTTGCTGGTCAAGTAGTTCTATCTGTTTTGCCAGAGTCCTATATTCGTCCATTTTTGATGTTGTTGGAAATTTCCGATCGGCATCCTCACCTTGTGTCGTCATCGTGTGCGCATCCCTGATATATTCGCTGTCATAAAGAGTGTGGAGCGTTTGCTCACGTGTCAACTCACTAACTTTATCAGTCCCTGTATTTGCTTTCTAACCACGTTTTCTGGTTGTCACTGTATTAGGGTTTATTTTAAAATTTTCGTTTACCGTAAACTGTCATTGTTAGAAGAGGCTTTAAATATTAAATTCAAGTCACTATCGCTCTTAACACTACACTTAAAATTAATTACGTCCTTCTTCACTAATTTAAACCTAGATGTGTCTGTATCACTTTTACCACTACTTTTCTCACTCAAGGAAGACAGGTTCATGTGTTTTTATTTGGATATGCTTATAGCCCCTTCTCTTTTGCAAAACATTTTTTAAGTGTAATACAGTGGGCAGGTTGAGGAATTACCGACAAAGTATTTGGATCTATCGACATGCGCCTCTATGCCCCCACCACACCCGCCGGCCGCAGTTGTTTACTACTAGCATCAAGTTTATGTTCTAAATGGAAAAATGTAAATAACTGTACAACACATAGATTTTTATTTTATTTTTTTTTTTTTGGCACTTAGACATGGTCCAATCAGCCAGAACCTAATTATTGACTGTAGGGTCGAAGCTGCATTATTATTATTAGTATCTTATGTACATTATTCATTATTCATTATTCCATTTACCTAATCTCCATTTCTTACTTTTTAATTATTATTATTTTCATCTTTGTCCTATGGGCCACCAGACGGGACACAAGGGTGATTTTTCTTTTTATTAATCTATAATTTTGGATTACAAAATATATACGTAAGGATAGTTCACAAGGGCATGCACTTCTCGCCTAGGGGCCTGTCAAGGCATTTTTAATTAATTACAAACAGGATTAGGCCACGGGTAACAGGGGAAACAACAAAAGGTTAGACAAAAGGAAGTAAGTGTAGTGTATATAGTAGGTACATATCTACCTATACTTAAATTTTTAGTCCAGTTTTGCTTAAAAATTTGATTATGCATCATTGTAGCACTTCAGTTTTATCTTGACTTAAGACATAGACTAAATTAAATGGAGCCATAACACATTTAATAAGGTTTGTGTATAAGTTGTTGCATTCACTTATATATTCATTACAGTTAAAAATTATATGGTCTAAATCTCCCTCTGTGTTATAATGTTCACACATGTTTGATGGAATAATTTTGAGCCTGGCAAGGTGCGCAGGGTACCGTCCGTAACCAAACTTCAATCTGTTGATTATGGTGATGTATTTTCGGGGAATATTGAGGTTATCGTGCCAAAACTTTTGTGGTATTTTTGGCTGAATTAGCGTATATCTTGTAGGGGTTGTAATGCAAAATTCTTCCCAGAGATGCGACCATTTTTTTTCATTATGTTTTTTAATACATTTGTACAATCATTTATACTTATATCATTTGTTACATCCATTCCCTGTTTAATACTCTCTTTTGCCAGAGAATCAACTAGTTCATTAAAATATAATCCATTAAGTCCTTTAATCCACACAAACGAAATATTGCCTCCATTTGATGTCCATTCATATAGCAGTGATTTAATTTTTATAATGTAAGGATCTAAAGCGACGTTTGGGTTGTAGCTATTTTTTATGACTGTTAAAACAGAGAGTGAGTCGGAGAGTATGACTGAATACTTTGTATTGTTAGATATAATATATTGTATGCCCTGCAATATTGCAAAGGCTTCAGCGGAGAAAATTGACATGTCCAGAGGTAGGTTAAACATTGACTGTGTGTTTTCCTGGGGACAGAAATAGGCGCAGCCTGTGCCCTCGTGAGATTTGGACGCATCAGTATATATTGTGATTCGATAAGGTATTTTTTTCTAAAGTTTCTAACAAAACACTGCGGCTGAGCGTATGGTTTTCTAAGTATTTAGGGATTATGACTGTGTTAATACTAGATAAATCAAAGTAATTGTGTTTGGGGTTAGAGGGGTACAATTTATCTCAACGTTCAAAATATTTGCATGTCTGACGAAAGTACGTACATAATTGTGGAGAGTTTTTTTTTAACCAAAATTTGTTACACAGATCGAAATTATTTAATTTGTATAATTTGAATTGAGTTTTTTGTTTGCGATTTGATAATAAATTTTTCAGCTAAGAATTCACGACGTAGTTGTAGAGGCGGCTCTAAGGCTTCAACGTGGAGTCGTTCAATTGGAGTTGAGTTCATAGCGCCTAAGCAAATTCTGAGGCACTTGTTTTGAGTTATGTCCAAACGTTTGAGAAGATGATTACTGGCTGAGCCATATATAATGGAACCATAATCCAAAATGGACCTGACATATGACTAGTAAAATAATAGTGCAGATTTTTGATCTGAGCCCCACCAAGTTTTAGATGTCATCCGAAGAAAGTTTATCCCTTTGTCACATTTGCTAATAATATTTTCAATATGTGGTTTCCACGTCAATTTTTTATCCAGGGTGATACCCAAATATTTGATATCGTTCTTAATGAAAAATTTTAATTTTCCCAATTTAATAGTTTGCATGTTATCTATATTATGACGGGAGAAGAAATTTACTAGAGACTTTGTTCGGATATTTCCAAACCATTATTGAGCAACCAAGGTTCAATTTGTCTCATACAGTTATTTAGGTTCTGTATACAGAGGTCTAATTTTCTGCTACTGGTTATATACCAATATACAGAGATCGTCCGCATATTGAATTATGCTTATTAGTGAATCAATATTGTGAATATTAGCGGTATAGATGTTGAACAATAGTGGGCTTAACACCGACCCTTGAGGAAGGGCCACCGATACCAATCGTGGACCCATCCTCTCATTATTTTCACTTCTGACATACAGTTCTCTATTATATAATAATTTAGTAATGGTGTACGCTATGTGTTTTGGAATGAAAAATTCTAGTTATTTTTTTTTTTCAAGAATATGTAAGTTAACAGAATCATATGCTCCTTGGATATCCAAAAAAAATAGCTCCTAAGTAGTCATTTCTTGAAAAACATAACTGGATATCTGTAACTATGTTGGCAACAGCATTCAGGGTCCCGAAACCCTGTTTAAAACCAAATTGATTTTGGGGCAGAGGATTATTTTTATTTAACCACCATTCTAATCTGATTTTTACCATCCGTTCAAATATTTTAAGAATACAGGAAAGTAGAGATATAGGGCTATATGATTCATACTTATTGGGATCTTTGTTTGGTTTAAGTATAGGAATAATAATTATTTTTTTTTTCAGGCTTCTATACATTCACCTTTAACCCAAACGTCGTTGAAAATTTCTAGGAGGAATTTTTTTGCATTTAGTGGGAGGTGTGTTAGCATTGGATATTTAATCTCATCAAACCCTGGTGCAGTATTACTTGCCATTTTTATAACCCAGTCCAGTTCGGTTATTGTAAATGGTTTGGATATGGGACTCGAATTTTCAACCGCTAATTTTTTCTCAAAATTATCGTTAGCTGACGGTGGCGATACCTTAGTAAAGAATTCTTCCAACCATTCATAATTATCACATTTTTTGTTATTTTGTATAGGAATTCTTTGTATAACTTTAGCTTGTTTCCATAACTCGGTGACTGGGGTATTTTTATTTAATTTTGAGCACCATTCTTGCCAATTCTGTTTAGCTTTGTGTTTAAAGAGTTTTTTTGTTTGAGCGAATATCTGAATGCACATAATAAAATTTTCGAACGTACCGTTTACTTTGTATAAATATTGGGCTGCTTTCCTTTTTTCAATAGCTTTTTGACATTCATCGTCCCACCATGGAGGTGGTGGTCGATTTTTCATTTTAAAAGGCTTATTTATAGGAATTGTAGCAGTTGCTGCTTGATTTATTTTCTCAGTGAAAAAATTATATTTTTCTTCTACGTTTGACATAGTTGGGATGTTGGAGAAGTTGAGTAAGGTCGTATCTGCATATTGAGGCCAATTTGCTTTCTTAATATTCCACTTGTTCTTAGGATATATAATATCATTTGTAATATGCAAAGTTTTTAATTCCATTATAATGGGAAAGTGATCTGATGAAAGAGTATCATCAGTCACTCTCCATTGTATTTTATTAGCTATGTCCGAGGTTGTAAGAGATAAGTCTGGTACTGAAATATTGATATTGGGTCCAGTGAACCTTGTGGGTGATCCATCGTTCAGAATTACTAAATTTAGCTCATCCGCATTTTCTAAAATAAATGAACCTACTTGATTATTTTTTTCCAGATCCCCATACACTATTATGTGCATTGAAGTCGCCACCTATGATTGCTGGAGCATAACCATATTTAAATATATTTTTCCAATCTAACCTCTGTGTATTTATGTTAGGCGGCCTATAGATTGACAAGAGTGTAAGTTTTGTATCGTTGTACGGAATTTGAATTCCGCACAGCATTATATCACTATTAAAATTATTTAAGAAATTTAGTTCATCAAATGGAATATATTTTTTAACCAATATTGCAGCACCGGCCCTACCATCTATTCTATCTTTTCTTACAATATTGTAGCCTTGAAATCTAATCATTTGATCTGGTTTAAACCAGGTTACACTGATTAGAGCGATGTCAATATTATTAATATTTAAAGTTTGCTTTAAATTATATTTATTGCACACAGCGGAACGTGCGTTCTACTGCATTATTTTATAACATTTATGGTGTTGATTGAATGTACCAGCTGAAACTGTTTGTATCCAACAACAATCCAATCTCGTCTCTTAAATATTGACTATTTATATTTTTTAGCTCTTCTATGTGATTGAATTTGGTTAATATATTGTGGATTACCTTTGAAACTGAATCTATAATTTTATCTTTACTTATTCCTTGAATAGGGTTATTAGTATTAGGAGGCAAAGCTTGTGATGGCCCCATTACAAAAGAGAACATTGGGGGAATTTGAGGTGAAAGTGTTAGTGGGGTTTGTATTTTTCGTTTTTTGGTAACATTTGATGAATTATTGAATGAACTGGTACTCGGAAAACTAGGTTGTGATAAGAAATTATTACTAGAGTTTGCTCTATTTTGTATTTTTTTTTCCTGGTAAACTGGGATATTCTGTTAGATTATCCAAAGCATTGTATCTATTACCTGTAGACACCGTTGTGGAGAACAAGAATTCTACATATTTTTTTGCTTCTAAATAGGACATATTTGATGTAGCCATCTGTTTTTTAAACTTTTTGTTGTCTCAAAAAATGAGGGCAGTCTTTCGAAATTGTTTTATGTTGATTATTTTTACAAAATAGGCAGAATATTTCGCCTTCGTTACACGTATGATTTTCCTCTTTGATTTTACTACAATTTATACACAAGGAGTTTGTGCTACGGCACTGATCTGCGACGTGTCCATACCTTAAATATTTGAAACATTGGGTAACCCTTTGCACAAACGGCTCTACTGGAAAAATAACACTATTAATTATTACTTTATTAGGTAAGATATTTCCCTCGAACGTTATTACAATCATTTGTCTAGGGACTAGTGACGTTTTACTCTCGTTAATTGTTTTCCTTTTTAGTCTCATGATTTCTAAAATATTGTTTTCAGATTCTATATTCTCTTTTAAATATTCTTCATTGAAATATGTATCAACCCCCTTTATTAGCCCTTTTCTTATTAATAAATTATTAGGTATAAATGCCCTCATGTTTTCGGATTGCAGCATTTTATTATTTACTAAGTCATTCGCGTCTTTTGCCGTTTTAACTCCTACTTTAACACGATTTATACCAGCTTTTTCAATTGATGTAATTATATTTTTTTAAATTTAACTTTTTATGTAATATATGTCCCACATAAAGTGGGTGTAAACGACCTATTTTTTGGTTATCTGTTTTCTCAATAAAAACATAAATACATTGGAAATTATAATACTTATCTTTAGCAAGGTTGAAAAACTTAAGATTTTTTTGGGAAGTAGTCATGTGCGCTATTTGACTAGAGCGGTCAATCAATTCGGCTTCATCCATAGTAACATCAGGTGGAGCATCACATTTCTCCGCTGAATCTAAATTATCGACAGTGCTTGTATCGTCGTATGTTGAATCTAAGATCTGCACGTTTTTACTAATGTTTTTAGTTTTTACTGTCCCTCCCTCACCCTTAGGTGTTGGGGACATGTTAGCACTGTTATAATTTAATTTTCACCATGCACTCGCGTGTTTTATATATTATGATAATAAAAATTTCAACTAAAACTAGCAATTAATTAAAAATATCACTATTTTAATAGACGCTCTTTATACACGTGCACTCTCTTGTACACTTGAAAAGGAACTGAACACATAGATTAATAATGTTACAACTTTTAATAAAGGTAAAATTATTCAGATTACTTAGAAATAATGCAGTAACTGTTAAAAAAAAACTTAAATGTTATACAGTGTGGTCCAGAAAGTTTGCCACATATGGAAAACTTTATTATTGATTTTTCAGCAAATTTCACTATTGTTCAAAATTGACGCATCCTCCAAAACAATAGAAATGTGAAATAAAATTATCACATGAGGCGTAGTGTACCAGAAAAATTAAAATACTTGGACTCTGCTCAACAAGAGTAAAGTGCTCTAAATATTGGCAGTAGGGAATAATTTTATAACAAAAGTTTTTTATAATATGATTTTATATACAAATATAAAACTTTATGTTGCCGCCGGTCTGGCCCAGTTTGGTGAAGCCCAACCTTTAGATTATTTTTCAGACTTAGTATTTCATATCAATGTTGCCATTAGTGATTGTAAAATTTTATAAAGCGTCAAATATCATGATGAGAAGCGCTTATTGCTAGAAACAAAAAATGGAAATGTAAACCCTTTAACATAAATAAACAAAAATCATTCTCTTAATATATTGTAATAAAAAGTATCGAAAAAAAAGGCATAAAAATTAAAATAATCACTTAATGGAAGAAAATTTAAAAATAAATTAGTGAAAGTGAAGGCCTATTTGAATATGTCTCAACAAATAAATCTTTAACAGAGTGAAATGAATTGCCACCTTAATACCATTTATACCATAATAATATGTTTTCACAAAAACAACTAAAAATTTCATAAAAAAAAGATACAAGGTGTCTTTTTTTAAAGGGAACACCCTATGTGTTTTTGTATATTTGGTTAGAGCTCTTTTTTCTGATTTCAAAAATATGTAATTTACATGTGTTTTGATTACTATTTTTTTTTTAATTAAAAATTATTAATTTAAAAACAACAGCTGATATATTAAAAAAAAATGTAGTCGGCCATGAAAAGCAAATGCTAAGTTTCATAAGACACTGCTGTTTGAAAAAAATTATAATCGTCCATGATAAAAACAAATGGTCATGGTTTTCATGGCCGATTACGATTTTTTTTTTGAAATATCAGCTCTTTAAATTGATATTAAAACAGGTAATCTAAACACATTCAAATTATATATTTTTGTAATCAGAAAAAAAGCTCTAACCAAATATACAAAAATATTGAAATGAAGATACAGAAAAAAATAAAAGGCAAAGTTGTAGGATATCTTATGAATCATAATAATGAATCATGAATATATGAATCAATATGCTTTCTAAAAAACAGCAGAAAATCACATAAAAAAGATTTTTTTTAAATAGAAGAACTATCTTTTTTTAAATATATATTTTTGTATATTTGGTTACAGCTTTTTTTTCTTGTTTCAAAAATATGTAATTGGCATGTGTTTAGATTACCGGTTTTTTTAAATTAATTTAAAAAAGAACAAATGATATATAAAAAAATCGTAGTCGGCCACGTGTTTTTCATGGCCGACTACGACTTTTCAAATATCATCTGTCTTTTTTAAATTAATATTAAAAAATTAGGTAATCTAAACACATGCAAATTATACAGTGTGTCCTCGGATGGAATTCACAATACTTGTAAATTTTTAATTTTCAATTTTTCTAAAAAAAGTCGTTCCTTATAAAAAGTTTTGCATATTTTGAAAATTCAAAATCTGTTGTGATCAAAAACATAAAAAATGGGAAATTTGTTCGAGTAATCTACCAATATTTATCTTTTTTAGAGAAAAATCCAGTTAATGCTAAAATGATTGTAGTTCTCTATTATTCATTTTAAAGAAAAAAAAAACAAAAAAAAATGTTACGTTCTATGATTATGAACAACAATTGTTCATGACATTTGTCTCTAAAATATTGGTATTTTGCTCTTGAACAACTTTTACATTTTTAAAATTTTTAATCGTCCTGTATAATTTTTCGAACATTTGGCTTTTGAATCTTCAAAATAAGTAAAACTTTTTATAAAGAATCACTTTCTTCGAAAAATTTAAGATATAAAAATTTACAAGTATTATGAACTCCATCCTTGGACACTGTATATTACGTTGTATTTTTGATATGATTTTCAATTGTTTTTTGAAAGCACTTTCTTATGGTTCACTTGATATTCTACAATTTAATTTTTTCTGTAATTTCAAAAATAAAGCCATAGCTTAAATTATGAGGAATCACCCTGTTACTTAGCTATATTTTTTTGTGTGTTTAATAAAAAACTTTAGTAACATTTTGCTTTAAAGTTATTATAAAACGTACCTAATTTACCTAAAACATGAAAGTTTGAGAGGCTGTAGCGATCACCCTGTATGGTGTATAGCCCAATTTCAGTAGGTCTACTGCACTATTATCCATACCTACTCACAACATTTAAAACAAAATGTTGAGTCTAACAAACATTATCGTGTTTATGAGAAGCAGTACACACAGACATACACACAGACAAACTTTTTTCGATATTTGTGTTCAAGGTGTAATGAAACTGGTTTTTGTACAAATTTTTTTTCTGTGATTATTAAAATTTTTTGTTACATCATACCTATTTGATGAAATCAAATATTACAGTGTGATTATTTATTTATATCTTTTTCTATTGGCAGTTTTTTGTTTTTTCTGATGACAAAAAATAACTTAGTAACGGACCCTGTAATTTGGTTTTTGATTCATATTAATAACTTTAAAAATAAAAGAGTTGTATTACATCGAAATGTTATCAAGATAATATGACCCACTGTACAATAATTAGTACAGAGCGTACTGGCGCATTAACATCTACCTAAGTATTTAAATTCAATTTTTTTATGAGATCGTGGATGAAATACTGATTATGAAAGTGCATGTTGCCAATCGGAAACATGGCCAGGTAATTGTTTAAATCAAATAAGTTATAAATTTTTAAAAATTTGAAAATACGTAAATTTGCATATTTTCAACCCGTCAAAAGTTTGGCATTATCTAGTAATAACCTCGGCAGAAGCAATTTCACAATTTTTTACTTAATCCTTTTTTTCTGAATTATCTACAACACGCGCTCGTTACTCTCCAGCCAGGATGCCATCGAACTATGATATTTAACAATAAACGGTATTTCTTCGGTTGCCGTATTGACCGCCGCGACTTGGTAGAGATCCTATAATGCGCGTGAGTGCGGAATAGTGTGTTGTATTTGTAATCAATTCAGAAAGAAGGGTTAAAAGTAAAAATTCGTCAATTGGTTTTACAGAGGTTATTTATAAATGGTTCAAAGATGTAAAAAATTATATTTCATAAAAAATTCTTGTAATATACTTGCGAAGGGTTGAAAATAGGTAAGTTCACGTATGTACCTATGTATGTATTTACACCTCAAAAATTTAATATATAAATTACTGAATGTAACAAGAAGTCATGACATTTTCTGTTGGAATTTTACTAAATATGAAAATAAATTGTTGATGCAAAAATATCAATATTTTTCAATTCTTTAAACAAATTTAATTTAATGTTTCCGCCAGGCAACATACACCTACATATAATCAGTGCTTCATGCTTCATCCTACACACGATCCCTAAAAAATTTAATCCGAATAATTTTTCATACGAATGCGCCAGTACAACACACCAAAATCAAAATATTACGATTAAAAATTTGGATACGATCGCGGTTGGCTAGATATACACGTGACAGTCCAAGTTAGTATATTGGATGACACTTTTACCAGTCATACCACCGCTTATATTCCCCTGACGTCACTCTACACCCAAGTAACCATAAAATTCTTCGACAAATTGACGTGTGGATAATTAAATTTAGATGGAGTACAAAATAAGTGTTCTGCTAGAAAATGTTTGAATAGATGTACCGATTTATTTTATCTAATCGCCACTAGATACCACCGACTGAGCTCTGATTGTTATTATGAAGCGGTAGTAGCGGGATAAAAGGGGTATAGAGCTTCATTAGGACTGCTTTTTTCGACGTGTTTGTATTTGATTCGGTCGATGATACAACTATTATTTAGTTACATTTGCACATCTTTTGGCAATACAGGAGATTCTGAGGAAAAATTACTAACATTCATTTCCATTTTTTTTTGCATCTTTTGTACTAAAGTATAAAATGTGACAGAAAAACTGCACAAAACACATTACTTCTTAACATAAACAATATGACTGGTAAGAAGTGTACATGTGAGTATTAATACGCATGCTCCTTGGATATAAAGCATAAGTATCACCATGATGTAATTAACAAGGTGAAGCATTGAATGCGTCTTTTACGTGATACAGGCCAAATGTATTCTGAACTGGATATAACTGCATTACAACAATTTTTTAGGGAGTTATGGCACTCGTTTACATTATTATGGATATAGGTCAAAACAAATGTAAAAATATTGCAGTAAACCTTTGTGATAGAAAGCATTTTAAGCATTCTAAGAAATGGATATAGGATAAAAGGTATTCTAGATTAATATAGAACCAAAAACATTCTCTACAAGCTCAATTTTTAGGATATAGAGTAATAATTTACTGAGAAACTACTCTGTACCTATTGAATGTAAGTGTTAAATTGACGGTGGCTTTAGATCAAGTATATTTTAAGCTTTCCAAGTGTGTAAGAAGGTTTAAAACCACAAAAAATGGATATAGGAAAACAGAATATTAGAATAACAGTATGGCAAATTTAAAATATAAAATTTCACAAAATTTTTGTCTGTATAACATTAAGTTGTATCCATACATATCTTGTTACATTTTTAACAAATTTAGATTGATCTTTTTACGTTTCATTAAAATATGAATAAATAAAGATAATATTAAAACACTGAAAAATTCTGTGCAATTATTGATGTCTTAAATTATTTCCAATTTCAACTCTAATAGCTCTTACACTGTAAACTACGTAATATTTTGCTGGGCAGCTATAATAAGGCGTAAACAATTCTAGTAAGTTTTAACATATTCAGATGGCAGCACGGCACGGCGAGAATATTTGATAAATTAACATTAAATTCCCAAAACGCGATTAATGATATCTTGTAAATTTAAATAATTAAGAAAAATAAATAGGAAATAGGGTCCGACCATTTTCGGGGGGGGGGGGTCCTTTTTTTATTTTTTCGTTCAAGTTTCTATTTTCAACTTTATTAACAAATATAAAAGTTTGCTTTCATACTTCTCATTTAATTTTTTTTTAATGCATATAATAAGAAAATTTCTATTTCAATAAAAGGATGTTCTATTTAAATATGTTTTTATTTGATTTAACAAATCCACAAGCTTTTAATGTCCACCGCTGAATTTTATCTCATTAATTCTAGAAACGCCTTCATTTAAATTCGCTCACTTCGGAAATAGCACTATTAATGAAAATCACAGAATTAATAGAGAAGGACAACACGATAGTTGTTACCTTTTGTCGCCTCGAGACAAAATCCCTTGTTGTTTAACCTGGTGGCAGGAAATGACAGACGGGTTTAGGAAAATAATAGGATGTTCAGAAATGTATTTAACTTTATATGTACCTATGAAATATAACACTAGTGATGGGCTTAATAGTTCTTTTTACCGAACTAGTTCATGCGAACTAGTTCCCTATTGCAAACTAGTTCTTTGAACTAGTTCGCGAACTATTTGAAAAATAAAATGAAATTTAAGTTTATGAACACTCGGGGCTTTACGTTTGCTATACTTCTTAGCTTACTACTGAACTAAAACATTTACGCGGAAACCGAGGACGTCGATTTTAATGATAGAGGGTTGCATAATAAAGATATATCCTTTTAACGTTTATTTTAACTTATAAATATTTTATTGTAATAACTAATAGTATATAAATATGAGTTTAAACATGCTTTTAAATAATTATTTAACTGCCAATCCAACACTAATACTTCATATTAGCAACACTAAATCAAATTCGGCCTGTCAAATGAGGTCTTTATTTTCAGAGAATTACCCCAATCCAAGTCATAGCGATTTTTAAGTTGGTATTATTGGATCAGTATTTAATACTGTTTAGTCAACTGCGTTGAATATACAAGGCAGCGTGTTTTAAACTTTTTTCTGTGGCATAAATTTAATCGTAATGCCTAGACGCACTCGAAGTGTTATATGGGACCACTATAATACGGGGGAGGATAATAAAGCAAAATGTAAATATTGCTCCCAGAAAATTAGTTTTACCTGTGGTTCTCTGGGAAATTTAAGGCGCCATTTAACTACGAAGCATGTGACAATAAACTTAAGTGTTGAAAGGGACAAAGATTCTGTTGAAAATATACATATCCTGGAAAATCCATCCATCCAAGAGGTACCTCAACCGCAACCATCAACATCGACATCTACAGCAAATCAACCGCAACCATCAACTTCGCGATATACAGTAAGTCAACCGCAACCATCAACATCCAGATCTACAGCAAGTCAACCGCCAAAAAAACAAAAACAAAGTACAATTCAATCATCCACAATAAAGGACTTTCTGACAAAGCCTGTGTCTTCACAGAAATCTCTCATTTTAGACATGCAGTTATTAAAGATGATGGTAAAAGAATATCATCCATTCTCTATAGTTGAGGATGTAGAATTTAAAAAATTCTTTCATTTGCTCTGTCCAGGATATTGTCTACCTACAAGAAAAACAATATCTAACACTTTACTACCCCAAGTGTATTTAGCAGAAGTTTAAAAAATTAAACTGAAGGTGCAAAATGCTGAAGCGGTTTGTATTGCAACGGGCTCCTGGACCTCAATTAACAATGATAATTTTGTAGCTGTAACTGCACATTTTTTTGATATATCTTTGGAAATTAATTCTACTTTATTCGAGTGCATAAAATTTAGTGAAAGGCACACGGCAGAAAACCTTTCAGAACAGTTAATCGATATCGTAAAAAATTACAACATAGAGAACAAAATTGAGGCTTGCACCACCGATAATGCGGCAAACATAGTGGCTGCAGTACGTAACTGTAATTGGCGTCGGATATCTTGTTTTGCGCACACTTTAAACTTAATTGTTCAAGAGGCTTTGAGAGAAATACACGCAACCACAGGAAAAGTAAAATCCATAGTGGAATACTTTAAGCGATGTTCGCATGCCCTTTCAATGCTACAAACAACACAAGAACAAATGACCTTGCCAAAACTTAAATTGATCCAAGATGTTGCAATTAGATGGAACTCTACATTTGCAATGTTACGAAGAATCCTGGAACTTAAAGAAGCTCTCATATCTACTTTGGCAACTTTACAATTAGAAAACAACATAACTATTAATGATTGGAAAGTTATAGAAAAAGCCGTCGAAATATTAAAAACATTTTTGGATGTTACACTTGAAGTTAGTGCAGAAAAGTCTATTACGATTCCAAAAGTAATACCTTTAGTTAAGATTATGAAAAAAAAATTAATAAACTATCAGCTAATGGAGATATGCCGATGAAATAAAAAATATGGTTGAAAAACTAAAAGAAGAATTGGAGAAACGGTGGAAACATATAGAAGACAGTGAACTGTTAAGTGAAACAACAATTTTAATCCACGATTTAAAAAATATGGCTTTACAAATGAAGCAAAATACAAAACAGCACTGCATTACTTGCAATTAAAGGTGTGTGAAGTTAAACTAAAAACCACCCAAGAAGAAAATAATGATACCTCGCAGTTTACAACGAAGGAGCATACCGGGTATTCTGTGTCCACTGGAAACATCTGGGAGGATTTTGACGCCGAAGTGGTGAACTTGCGCGGATCCAATATTCCGACTGTGGCAGGTATCGTTGAATTAAATAAGTATATTGAAGAACCGCTTTTAGATCGTCAGGGAAATCCACTACAGTGGTGGATAGACAGATGTCAAATATATCCTCATATATTTGAAATTGTAAAAAAAGACTATGTCTCATGGCAACGTCGGTTCCTTGTGAGCGTATATTTTATAAGGCCGGGCTGGTTTTGTCAGATAGGAGAAGCCGTTTAACTTCAAAAAAAGTGCGAGAAATTATGTTTCTAAACCACAATTTATAATAATATGCAAATTTAAGTATTAGGTATCATTTAAAGAAGTTTTTTATTTTTGTATGTTGTTCAACACAGAATAAAACTTATTTTTATCATACACGCTTTATACTTATTTTATTACAGACACTGACCATTTGGAAATACAACCCAGGCATGCATATTCATCTTTATGTTATTTTGTATTTTAAAGAAGACATGCAAAAATAATTAATTAATTGTGAATACTTCATCCAGGACTAAATTTTAGAATTCAATGGTACGCGTACGCATTTATGCATGTAGACATAACTAACTTCAATACACTCCACACATATGAATAAAATACGTGAAAATGTTGAAAAATTACATTCATATTCTCTCATTCCAGAAGTATGCCCAGTATGTGTGGCTCCGTTCGAGCCTGTCTTTAGTTTTGCGTAAGCGCATGTTAGCGAACTATAGAAAGAAATCATCGGTTTTCAATAATTTACCAGTAGTTTAGTTCAGTAGTTCGCAGTTCTCGAGTTGGAAAGAGAATACAGCAGGACATTCATCAGCACCAGCCGAAAGCCAAAGTAGTTCGCTGAGAACTAGTTCTTAACAATATTGCGAAGTAGTTCTTTTAGTTCAGTAAAAAGAATCGTTCTTTTTTCTAGTTCGTTCGCGAACTACCCATCACTAACACTCACATATACCAAGATACACCAAAAATACATGGCTGTAGCGAAATAACCATTTTTTCATTGCATACTTTAACCAAAGATATATAAAAGGCTTATCAGAGACCATAAGATAATTCCTTGTTTATATCAAATAAAATCCGTGTTATGAACATAAAAACTATCTTGCTGATTGCTGAAAACGAATTTTATTAAATGTCAACTCTGTGACAAGATGATTTCAGAAATAATGTTGTTTTGTAAAATGTTAAGGTATTTTGAATGCCGGATATTATTTAGTGAAGAAGACCGCCGCTGCGCAGGTTTCCCACTCAGCTTTCGTTCAGTCGTGAATCTGGTCGGCTGTCATTTATTGTAATTTATAACATGTAAAGTTAACTAACTAATCTTAAAACTATATCTGTTTTAGGCATTTTTTATAGAATTTACGGTCACCTTCATTTTGATGTTAGTTGTGGCAGGTACAATGGATACAAAAAATAGTACGAAGATTGACTCTTCGCCCTTAAGAATAGGACTTACTATTAGTGGTTTTGTCTTTGCTGCAGTAAGTATAACCTATTTATGTAGTGTGTTTTATGTTATGTTAATGAATTATAATTAATTAATAACCTATATATTATTTAAGTACAATAAAACATTTTATGAGGGCAAAAACAAAAACATAGGTACATTAATAATAATTGTGGTGATCGTCATGCATTTGTTACGTTTTAAGTATTTATTTTTATTTCAATGAAGGACTCTGGATATTAACAAAACCACAAACAAGTACACAATATCACAACAATTTGTTATTCATCCGCCCTTTTTGACTCTTAGCTCTTCTACTTATACCGCTGAGCTCGCTGTCAGCGGTTGAGGCAGCTGGCGCACAGCCCTGCAACCCGTGGACAAAGAGCCAGAAACTGACCATCTAATACAGACTTAATTACATATTGAAAACCTAATAAAATGTCAAGATAACCATTTCCAAGAACAGTTTTTCTAAATTTCTCAGTATTATTTGGGGTTAACCGCATTAAAAGTAAAGCTGGGAATCGAATACGAATAATTCGAGTATTCGAATATTCGAGTATTCGAATGCGAATTATTCTAATGGGAAATTATTCGAATATTCGAATATTCGAAATATTCGAATACTCGAATATATTCGAATATTCGAATACGCGAATATATTCGAATATTCGAATACTCGAATATATTCGAATATTCGATTATATTTGAGTAAATTTGAATATTAAAATATATTATTAAATTATGTACGAATAGGTATGTAGTATGCATCCAACCAAAGTAGGTAGATAGTAGGTATAGGTAGGTACCTACCTATTCTAAAATCCAAATATATAAATAGACCACATTAGTGGCACCTTTTACTCTCAGTCAAACTATTCCATCTCTTTCTCGCCTCGACCTTATTCTTACTGTACTAAGGCAGGGGTTAAAATTAAATTTTAAATTGTATAAAACCTGTAAATATTGACTATTAACTATTGACTTTTCATGTATTTGTTTTACCTTCACAATCTGCGTCTTTTTTTAAAAAAAATTCTAATTTTAGAGCACTTTTATTTTTTTTCGAAAAGGAAAAATAGTTATGACACAGAAGTATAATAACTTAGCTCTGTTTTCGTTTTATTTAAGCTTCAATAGTTAAAGTGAATAATAGTGCCTCAATCCTCAAATAAAATACTAACTAAATAATTCTGACCCTTAAAGCACATGTACAAGAGACATACTCTATTGTGGGTATGGAAAGCAAATCAAATTGCCTGCTTAGTGGATTACGTCACGACTATTATTGTGGTCTATCCAACCAAATACTCAAATAGAGTATTGACTATTCACTAGTATTCAGTGCTATACCTATTAATAATGAATATTCGAGGATCCGGATTATTCGGATACCTGTTCCAATAATTCGGATTATTCGAGTATTCGAATATTCGGATAGGTATTCGAATAATTTGAATTATTCGAATATCCGAATACTCGAATAAATTGAATATTCGAATATTCGAATATCCGAATAGTTCGAATGTTCGAATATTTTTTTCGAACGAATATTCGAATACTAAAATCTGGAAAATTCCCAGCCTTAATTAAAAGTATTCAGCAAGTAGGTTAATACATATTTTATCAGTTGCAATTTTACTGTAAGTGCAGACCCCTCTAGTTTGAAAACTGTGTTATGTAAAGTATTTTTGTGATGGTGAACATCAATCCAGGTATATAATTTTTATAAAAATATTACACTTATCTACTTTTAAATCATCTACATACGTTTTAGTACGCATTTTAGTAAATAGTGTAGTATTTTGTTTTTTATGTTTTCTTCCCTATCTTGTACAAGCTTTTCAAAGAATATGTATAAAAATTTGTATCTAATTTTTTTTGCTATTTCATAGCATATTTAATGTAGATTCTGATTCTAAAATTCAGTTGTGCAAATATTTGCACTTTCGAAAAAAAGATGTTTCAGGTACAGTGCAACCGCTTACTTTTGGTAACTATTTCGAAATTAGGATGCCTATGACCATCCATAAGATATTTGTTCACAGCTGTGATGTAGTTTCTCACTTTAATATTCGATGAAATATCTGAGGACTGCTGGAAGCTCGATGTAAAGAAATTCGGAAGGAACATACACGAAAAAAGTTCTGAATCGAATCAAATACTGATTTAATGAATTGGTTGATACCATCTCAAGTCCTTTAATAGTTTTTGTTGTGAAATGTTAATAAAAAAGGTGTTGTGAACTATGCGTAGGTACGGCCCTGTGTGTGTGACCTCAACCTGGTTCTGACCTATCTCAACCCACCGCGAAGGTACCCGAAGCGGCGGGTTGTTTACTTAATGCATGTTTTTGTATTTCTAAGTAGTCTACTTGCAGAATTCATTCGGTATACTTGCTAATGTGCCTATGTATTTAAATAT
This sequence comes from Rhamnusium bicolor, assembly GCA_029963845.1. NCBI lineage: Eukaryota > Metazoa > Arthropoda > Insecta > Coleoptera > Cerambycidae > Rhamnusium > Rhamnusium bicolor. Next base: position 47,227 of record JANEYF010000557.1, on the reverse strand, counting down.
TGTTTTTACGAGCTGTATTCGTTTAAAATCTGTTTGTGTAGTATCCTGAATAAAGTTTTCTTTGATCAAGCCTGCTGTATTAGTGAGACAATTTCTTACAGGTTATGGGCCCAGCACGCTTCCACTGCGCGAGGGAAAAACTACAATAGTGCAGTTCGCGAGTGTTTTTAGATGTGTGCAACTATTACGTTCGGCTAACACAAGTTAACGGTTAGAACATTAAGTTTAGTTCAACCAGAAAAAAACACTTTTATTGAGTTTTTCGCGATCAAAGAACAATGGCTACAGCAATGAAATTCGACCTAGCAAGCATTGAGAAGTTAAACGGTTCAAATTACGTCGTTTGGAAAAAGAAGGTTGAATTGTTACTTAAGGTGCAGGGTTTTATGCAAATAGTTAGTGGTGAGTTAAAAAGACCTGATGAAACGAAGTTGCCTGAACAAAGCATATGGGATATGCAAGACATGCAAACACAGTTGTTGTTGCTAGGCGTGATTGACGAAAGTCAAATGGTGTTTGTCGACTCCTGCACAAAGTCTGCAGAAATTTGGTTAAAGCTGAAGTCGCTTTATGAAAAATTCGACCCATCCAGTAAAGTTGCGGCACAGACTGCATTTTTTGGTTATGTATATGATGGTACAAAAACAATGGTAGAACACATTGCTCATATCGAAAACTTGGCTAAGAAATTAAAAGATCTTGGCGAGTTGGTGTCTGACGAGGCTATTATGGCGAGGCTGCTGTATAATTTACCAGACACGTACAGCGGTCTACTTAATGCATGGAATTTCTCTGCCAAGGAGCAACAAATACTTACAAAACTTACACAGGAACTTATTCGTGAAGAAATGAGACAAACAAGTGTATACGAGGTGCCGACGAGTGCAATGGTCGTTCAGAAGAAGGATGTAATAAAATCGGGTGAAAACTGGTCAGCAAATAAATCCAAGAAAAATGTTACTTGTTTTTATTGTCAAAAGAAGGGACATTATGCTCGTGATTGTCGTTTGAAAAAGAAAGAGAGACAAGATAAAAATGAACAGGCTATGATAGTCGAGTCGGAGTGCTTCAAAACAAATTTAACGAATGATGCTGCGGGAGGTAGAGACACGTGGCTAGCGGACACCGGCGCGACAAATCATATGGTAAACGATCGTTCCTGGTTCGTGGAATTTGAACAGTGCGAGTCTGTCATATCGCTAGCTGATAAATCAACAATTCAAGTTCAAGGTCGCGGGACAGTTGAAGTTCAACGGTTTGTGCACGGTAAATAGCTACATGGAACTATATTAAATGTACTTTACGTTCCGAGTTTAAGCAAGAATTTGTTGAGTGTCGGTTCAACAGTCAAGCGTGGGTTTAAACAAGAGTGCGATATTAAAGAAATGCGCTTTATCAAAAACAATGCCTCCCTTGGAAAAAAAAAAAGAAAAACAACCCCACTAATAACTCTCTCTCCCCCACTTCCCCTGCAAGAGGTTGTCGCGGTTACAAGTGATTTGTTGCAGTGGCATGAGCGCTTAGGACACCTTAATTTGCAAGCAATGAAGTTGCTAGTCAAGGATGATTTAGCAAATGTTAAATTTACGGTTCCACCCAATGCTGAGTTATTCTGTGAGGCTTGTCAACTTGGTAAAACACATCGACAGCCGTTCCAGTTTTCAAGTGATAAACAAAAGTACGGCCCTGGAGAATTTATACATACGGATGTAAATGGGCCAATGCCTAAACCATCAGTGAGTGGTGCCAGATACTTTGTTTTGTTCAAGGACGATTACTCAGGTTTTCGGTTCGTGTTTGCAATTCAGCAAAAATCAGAAGTATTTAATAAGTTTGTTGAGCTGGCAAATTTAATTAAAAATAAGTTTGGACATTCTATTAAGAAAGTTCGCAGCGACAATGGTTTGGAATACATAAATAAAAATTTTAGTGATTATTTTGCAAAATGTGGAGTTGAGCACGAGACAACGGCGCCTTACACACCACAGCAAAACGGTCGCAGTGAACGTGACAACCGAACGATTGCTGAGGCTGCTAGGTCGACGATGGCTGCAAGAGCGGTACCTGAGGAACTATGAGCCGAAGCAGTCAGAACTGCTGTGTACACTTTAAACAGAACGCCATCAAAACAGGCACCTAATTCCACCCCTTACGAGTTATGGACAAGTAGTAAAGCAAAACTTGGTCACGTCATAACATTTGGCTGTGTGGCGTATGAGTTTATACCTGCACAACATCGCACAAAATGGAATGCCAAGTCAAAGAAGAAAATGTTTGTTGGATATGACAAAGATGGTCCAAATTATAAATTGTATATTATGAATAAAGCGTGATACTAAAGGTGAAATAGATCGGTGTAAAGCCAGGCTTGTGGCTAAGGGTTATTTACAGCGCCCTGGTGTAGACTTTAATGAGACTTTCGCACCGGTCGTGAGGTACGAATCTGTGCGTGTACTACTGTCAGTGGCGTCCTACCGGGACTATGAAATTGGTCAGTTCGACATTAAAACGGCATTTTTGAATGGTGAGCTAGAGGAGAACATTTTCATGGATGTACCGGAAGGGGTAAGTGTGAATAATAAAAAACTTGTGTGCAAATTAAATAAGTCACTGTATGGACTGAAACAGTCTCCGAGACAGTGGAATAAAGATTTAACGAATTTCTTCAACTGTACGATTTCAAGCCTAACGAGGCAGACCACTGTGTATATCATGGTTATTATGGGACAGATGAATTAATATTAGCGTTGTATGTGGACGATGGCTTAATAATGTCTAGTTCTAAAAGAGGCCATACAACTAGTGTAAAGTGAATTAAAGAAACAATTTGAAATAACTATTAGCGACGGGACTTATTTTGTTGGACTAGAAATAAAGAGAGATAGAAATAAACGGGCATTATTTATCTCACAAGAGAACTATATAAATCGTGTGTTGAATAAGTTTAATATGACTAGTGCAAAGGCTGTCGCGATACCATTCGAGGCAGGTGCTCACCTTGACGTGGGAGAACCTCTAAACATTGAGGAACAGTCAAAAATGAACAGTGTCCCATACCGCCAGGCGGTAGACTCCCTCATGTTTGCAGCTACTGTTAGTCGCCCTGATATCATGTAAGCGGTTAGTGTAGTGAGCCGCTATTTGTCAAATCCGAAACCTGTACATTGGTCAGCTGTGAGGAGAATATTTCGCTATTTAAGAGGGACGACATCACTTGGTATTACATATTATTAGAGTAGTGATGAATTTGTTGGATATTCAGATTCGGACTATGCTGGGGATTCTGACACACGTCGATCAATAAGTGGCTATATTTTTAAAATTGCAGGCGGTGTTGTGACTTGGATGAGCCAACGTCAGAAAGTAGTTGCTCTCTCAACTACAGAGGCCGAATACATTGCAGCGAGCGATGCAACGAAAGAAGCAATTTGGCTCAAGCTGTTATTGTCAGGAATCGGTGTAAATATCAATCCTATTGAAATGCGATTGGACAACCAAGGCTCCATTAAACTGATTAGAAATCCACAGTTCCATAAACGTACAAAACACATCGATGTACGCCACCACTTTATTCGAGAAAAGTTTGATAATGGTGACATCGACATTTCATATGTAGCTTCTGAGGATCAACTGGCGGACATCTTAACCAAGGGTTTGGCGAAGAACTTGTTCCAGAGAATTCGTGAAGAAATAGGAGTGGACATATTCAACTCTGCTTCAGACGCAAAGTGCACAACTGGTGGGAGTGTTGTGAAATGTTAATAAAAAAAGGTGTTGTGAACTATGCGTAGGTGCGGCCCTATGTGTGTGACCTCAACCTGGTTCTGACCTATCTCAACCCACCGCGAGGGTACCCGAAGCGGCGGGTTGTTTACTTAATGCATGTTTTTGTATTTCTAAGTAGTCTACTTGCAGAATTCATTCGGTATACTTGCTAATGTGCCTATGTATTTAAATATTGTTTTTACGAGCTGTATTTGTTTAAAATCTGTTTGTGTAGTATCCTGAATGAAGTTTTCTTTGATCAAGCCTGCTGTATTAGTGAGATAATTTCTCACAGTTTTTCATAGAAAAAGCACATCTAAAAAAAGAAAGAATCCACTATTAATGAATACTTCTTGGTCACAGAAGACGAAAAAGAGCCATTATCAGGCTATGATATCACAAGTAATCTTGAAGATAGTGAGGAGGATTAAAAATTCAGGGTCATAGTGAAGTAATTTATGTTTATCTGTATGTCTATACATGTATTTAGACTATGAAAGTATACTGTTTTCTAGCTATAAGGAATATTGTCTTTTGTATTTTGTGTCAATCATAATTATTGCTTGATACTTATTACTTATTATAATAAACTCGATGTTTTTAGCTGTAATTGAAAATCAATAGTGGATATTTGTAAGGTAACTAAATGATTTCAAAATATTAACTTGTTACGGAGTTATGATTTTTTTTTCTATTTCCTCATAAGATCACTGTACTGTGCGGCGGATGGAGGGTGCAAGTTTTAAATATTAGACACCGTGTAACCAATATTCGTTTATAATTCTTTATTCGTTTACCTTTTCAAACAGTGAATGTTGTGTTGACCGTAATGCTGTTAAATGTTAGAAGACAAGATATTAATTCAAGAATTAAAAAACTAAATAGACGAACTTAATAAAACAATAGTCTACAAAAAATTGCACAAAAAATACAAGTACACAAAAAATTCAACGAAATACAAAAACAAGTCAACTACAATAATTGATAATGAAAAACATAAAACGCTCCAAGCAAATAGTGTTAATAATTCTCAACTGACTAAAAATATTATTAGTATAGGCATTTAGACAGAAAACATCAATCCCAGAGATTTTAAGCAAAATGAACAAAACGAATTAATCAATAATAATAATAATAACAACTCAAGGTGATGTATGTCATCGAGTTCTCGGCACCTGCGGAGAAAAACATCACCTTGAAGGAGGAGGAGAAACGGACCAAATATCGCGATCTCCGGTACGAGCTCCAAGTGCTGTACCCAGGCTACTCGGTCAAAATTGTCGTCCTTATTATCGGTGTACTCGGAGGGATAAAGCCTACGCTGCTCTCGGAACTGAAGATCATACCGGCCTGCCAAAAATCAGCTGAGTGGCTGGCAGGCCAAATGCAGAAGGCGGTCATTCTTGGTTCTCTCCGTCTGCTTAGGGCACTCGATTCCGGAGCCTACAGTCACTAACCCTGCGGGATGTGGGGAGTGGCTGAGGTTAATGTGCTGGCGCGACTCCCGTGAGGCGTCGGAGGCCACGGGAGGACTGTCCAGCGTCGGGCAACCGAAAAAAAAAATAAATAAATAAAAATAGGATCCGAGCGCTCATGGCGATAAAGAAAACATTAAAGAGGCGAGTGAGGAGTATGGAACAAAACAATTTGTTCCGTACAAATCCTTCCCGCCTCATTCAAGAGCCACAGCGTGTTGTCGACAATCCGCCGACTGTAGAAGGTGTCGAAACCTTCTGGAAGGGAATCTACGAAACGACGCGTCCATTCAATAACGACACTCCATCAATTGCACACTTCGAGGCTCTGTGCCACAGACACCGTCAAGAGCCAGAAGAAGTGTGCCCGGCAATCAGTACGGAGGAAGTTCAACAAGCACTTGCTGGTACCAAGAACTTCGCTGCCCCGGGCCCAGACGGTATTAACAACTGGTGGTGGAAGAAATTTCCTTCCACTCACCGCCGTCTGGCTCGAGTTTTCAACTTATGGTTGAACGAGGGGCAGCAGATTCCGGACTGGTTCGTCGAGGGACGTACTGTGCTTATCCCCAAAAAGGGGGATCTTTCCGACCCGAGGAATTATAGGCCGATCACTTGCCTCAACTCCTGCTACAAGATATTTACACGTATCTTGTATGCTAGGACACTGAGGTCTGTTGATCCGGTCTTCCAGCAGATACACGAACAGCGTGGTGCCAAGAAGGGCATGGCGGGTTGCAAGGACAGCCTGCTGATAGACCGCTGTATTACACAGGATTCTGTGCAATACAAGCGGAATCTATCGATGGCCTGGATTGATTACCGCAAGGCATTTGATACAACATCGCACGAGCTATTGTTGTACTTGTTCGAATGTCTTGCGGTACCAGCACCACTAGTGAGATGCATAGAACAGCTGCTGCCGCTCTGGAAGACCCGCTTCACCATAACATCAGGTGCGCAGCGGGTCACGACAGAGCAGGTGGCATTTAGGAGAGGAGTTTTCCAGGGTGACTCCCTGAGTCCTCTCCTCTTCTGCATCTCACTGCTGCCGTTGTCTGTTGGGCTCCGCCAAACCCGCGGGTATCAATGTGGGCCACCCAGCAACCGGAGGCATAAGGTCACCTATCTATTTTATATGGATGATCTTAAACTTTATGCCTCCGGAGAGCGTGAACTACAAAACGCTCTTAGGGTGGTCGAAGAATATACGCGGGCAATTGGTATGGAGTTCGGGTTGGACAAATGTGCAGTCGTCCACCTCAAGAGAGGACGATGCGGGGAATTCCCTGAAGATGCGCAGCTCGCAGACGGAAGCATTCTAAGACATCTGGATGCCGGAGAGACCTATACATACCTGGGTGTGCAACAAAGGCACATCCAAGATGTAACAAAAATAAAGGATTCTCTCCGCGGCAAGTACAGACACCGCCTCCGAAAGATTTGGTCTTCCGAACTTTCGGGGAAGAACAAGGTGTCTGCAACTAATATGCTTGCCGTTCCGATTCTGCTCTACTCCTTCGGAGTAGTAAAGTGGAGGGTAGATGAGCTGCGCCAATTAGACAGAGATATCCGCAAGATGATGAATATTCACAGAAGTATTCATCCTAGATCGTCCGTTCCTCGTGTGTACCTCCCACGTCAACGGGGGGCCGAGGACTCTTGAGCCTGTAGTGTACGCATGGCAGAGTAGTACTGAGTATGGCATGTAACATACTCAGGAGCTCAGATCCCCTCTTGCGGTTCGTAAAACATCACGAAACTGTAGGAGTGGGAGCAGGATTGTTCAAGGCAGCAAAAGAGCCGCAGATGAACTCGGTCTCGCATTTGACATCAGGCGAGGAGGCCGGCGAGGTGCTGATGTTGAGTCAGTCACTGAACTTCAGCCAAATCGTCTGAAAGCCCGAATTAGAGCTGCCGAACAGGAAAATCTGTTTCGGCAGCACGTCGATAAACCCCAGCATGGTGTCTTCTATAAGAACATAGAAACACTGGGTTTATCGACCAGGCTGACCTTCGCCTTTCTAAGGTCAGCAAGGCTTAAGTCGGAGACCGAGGGATTCATTATGGCCTGCCAAGATGGTGTTATCAACACCTTGGTCTATCGTAGCCGCGTGTGGCGTGTAGAGGTTCCTGATATCAACTGCAGGACCTGCCATCAGGCGCCGGAATCGCTCATGCATTTACTATCTGCATGCCCCATATATGCGATTTCGGCCTACATCCACCGGCATAACGCGGCGTTACGAGTGCTATACTACCATCTAAGGCACTCGTACGGGGTAGACCAGACACCAGTGCTGCCTTACGTCCCCGGAGATATTGAGTCCGTTGTCGAGAACGAGAAATGCCGGATTTACTGGAACTACTCATTCCCGACTGTCAGGCTAATCCAAGCAAACAAGCCTGACATAGGCCTCCTCGACCATCAACTCAAGGTGATGTATGTTATCGAGTTCTCGGCACCTGCGGAGAAAAACATCACCTTGAAGGAGGAGGAGAAACGGACAAAATATCGCGATCTCCGGTACGAACTCCAAGTGCTGTACCCAGGCTACTCGGTCAAAATGGTCGTCCTTATTATCGGTGTACTCGGAGGGATAAAGCCTATGCTGCTCTCGGAACTGAGGATCATACCGGCCTGCCAAAAATCAGCTGAGTGGCTGGCAGGCCAAATGCAGAAGGCGGTCATTCTTGGTTCTCTCCGTCTGCTTAGGGCACACGATTCCGGAGCCTACAGACACTAACCCTGCGGGATGTGGGGAGTGGCTGAGGTTAATGTGCTGGCGCGACTCCCGTGACGCGTTGGAGGCCACGGGAGGACTGTCCAGCGTCGGGCTACCGAAAAAAAATAAATAATAATAATAATAATAATGAGGTTGCCGGTGGCAGAGGCCTGACAAATGCCGGCCGGGAGTACCAGGGCTAACCACCCTGGTACTCTTACTGCTATGGGTTCCATACAACCTAAAGTAGATAGGCAAATAGAGTTCTCCGACACTTATCATGGGAAGAGTTCTCCGACACATAAATATGGTAATAGAGTATCATGACATGGCGAGGTTATGTTATTGAAAGTAGGTCGCGCTACAATGGTGAAATTTTCATTGAAAGGTAGGTCACGCTGCAAAAGGAAATTGGAATGCCATCATGGGGGTCACGGCCATTTCGCGCTACAATGGTGAAATTTTGATTGAAATGTAGGTCACTCTGCAAAAGGGAAATTGGAATGCCATCATGGGGGTCACGGCCATTTCTGGGATCGCGCGGCAATGGGGAATTATGGATGAGGGCTTAAACATAATGAGTGAAGAAATATAGTATATAATTTATTGATCTAATTTACAAATTCTACAGTTCCAAGTTTAGTACAATTTCTGAATCTGCACATACAATTTTTGAGTATCATGGTACATAAAAAGTGAATCTTTAACGACCTAGGTCAATGTTTTTATTGGCCATATAACGAACGTGTCCTTGCATTCAACAGTTTATGTATTCAAATCATACTTCGTTGAACGGACCAAAAGAAGTATGTATCATTCTTTGTATTAGTTTCTAGTTCAAAAATATTTATTGTTTTATCAAATAAATCAACTGAAAGTAGAATTTTTAAATTATTTTATTAAAAGCAGTATGATTTTGTTTTTTTAACAGTTATTTCAATTATTATTTACAATAAGTCGTTGTAGAAAAAATTATGTTTGCATCTCGGCTGCACCTCGTCAAAAAAAAAAACTCGTTCTGGATCACCAAAGAATTTCGCACCCTAGATACAAAAATAACTATTTATGTTACTAAATGTCATTTTTGCACACAAACGTTTGCTTTCGTCTTCTTTTTTATTCTGTAACAAATATAAAATATGAGTTATGCATACATATGAAGAGTAAAAGAGATTAATGTTATGAATATTTTAATTTATACAAATTAGATTTTAAAATTGTGAAAATAATATGCGTAACTGTTTACAAATTAATTTTCTTTAAATTGGCATCAATAATATTTCATTTTCTATCAGAAAGGAAATCATTGTAACCAAAGTGTATTAATTGAAATTATACAGGGTATTTGGAATAAGTAGTACTTATGTTTAATTACTTACGGATTAACGATTAGGTCGGCTTCAGGATGTTTTGCTTTTCCTTTTCTGGGCCTATGGGCGGTGAGTAATTGAAATTATACGTGAATATAATAAATAATTTCATATGTAAATTTTAGCAATTTTTATGTAACTTATAAATTAATTATATTAAGAAATATTTTAAACTATAAAATTTTTGCAGTGAAAAGGATAAGAGTGACTAATTTATTTTCAATAAAAGTATATTTAGCATATTTACACATTTGCCAAGTTATATGGCATTCCCCCCGATTGAACTATGTCCTAGTACTTCATTTTTGTGGACATTCTCATCGATGTAGTGAATATTTATAGATGCATTACAAAAGCAAAACATTCGCCTGCATGTGGTACAATATCTTGTAAATAGCGGTATTAGTTTGGGCGGTGGGCTTTCACTAAAAAATTTTTCGGTTTTTATCTCTTTAAAAAAAAATAATTTATTAAGTACCAATTTACCTATCGATAAATGAGATTTATTATTATACACAGGATAAAGGTAAGGTATTAATTTAATTAATATTAGAATACTTACACATTTTCCACTGGCGGCCCTTGCGTTATCGGGCTGGCACCTAACACTTCTTCACATCTTAGGAAGTCGGAAAATGGGCGCATTACTGATTCACAAACGTCTTGTTTGGACGGTGGTGTTCCCAAATCACTAAAAATTTTCGTGTCGTTATGAATTGATAAATAACTCATTCCGTTTTACTTACTTTTCTTCAAAATACCTCTCTAATTCGACTGGGGGCGTATATCTATTCGTAATAGATGCAATAAGGTCTCTACGGTTCATTATAAATTTTCTATATGAAATTTCAGTATCGACATTGATCATTTATTAACATTGTGAAATAGTTCAAACGGATTTTGAAGACAAAGGAAAATTATAAATAACAATATTAATTTTTATTTCCAATACAGTCAATTCTTACATACCTACATCATTTTGTGGTTAGTGTCCTTAATAAATTAGGTTATTTTAAACAATTGATTGAAAGCCAGACGGATGTTTCTTTCATTCACAATATAATATACTATTGAGGGATTTTCTATAAAAGAAAAATTATTTATATGCAATTGTCAGATAACTTGTGAACAGTAGTTAACAAAACAGCTCAATTCAACATTCGCTTCAAACTTTCCTCAACTAAAAAAAGTAAGTACCCTGAGTATTATTTAAACATTTGTTTTTTTAAATTGCAAAAAATTATAGAAATGGATTTAAAACAACTTAATACATTTGGACTTATACAGAATAAACCCCTGGTAAAATTATCTGAGCTGCCCCTAGATGCTCCCCATCCTATAGTAAGTCTAAAGGTGACTAAAGGAAAATTTGGAGAGTCTATATTTGTGGAATTGGAGGATAAAGCTGTTTTTCTGCCGAAGAGAGTAACAGACTATTTAAAGCCTAATATAAAAAAGTTTACTACTCTGAAGTATTCATTGATATACCGGGGAACAAAAGAAGTTGGTAAGCCCCAGCCCGCCAACCAGTTTGAAATTGTGGACACAATAGAAGAATAATTTTAGTAATTTAATAAGCTCCAAGGTTAAAAATAAATATGGCATCTGAAGCAATAGCTGCGGTAAGTGATGAACTTATTAAAAATTTTAAATCAGCTTTTAACATATTCTGATTTTTGTAAGAAGGAGACAAATATTTGGATTAAACATGTTAATCGCCATATTAGGTTATGCAATGCAGCCATACGAGATGGTATCATTTGTAATGCTACTCTTAGAAAGTTACAAACTAATATAGGGCATTTGAAAAGATTTCGTGTGTTAATGAAAGAATTAATTGACCGCCAAAACCGTATTGGGTATGGTTTTGATTATCAAGGTAAATCGGAAAAACGTAGTGATAGAGTGAAATGGGAAGATATAATTTCGGCATTCTCGAGTCGGGTGCATTCTGGTATTATTATAAATTTGAGATATAAAGATATCTTTCAATTTCTTAACGATGCATTTTCTCTTTTTAAAACCCGAATTACTAAAGTCTTAAAAACCATGGCGTTAGTTAAAGTAAACGCCTGTTTTTGCGGAGAATTTAATAAAAATAAAGTCGATGAGGACATATTAGAATTTAAATATTTTAATACAAAAAATGCTTACTAGTACCATTATAAATGAGTGGTTTCAGGAGCATGTAATTGATAAAATTTTAGTAAAATTAGAGGAGTTTCAAGAGCGAGATAGCGGTTGGGCCTTAAAAAAGAATAATTTCATTAGAAATTAATATTAACAAATTTGAGATAGGGAATTCAGCGTCATCTTATATTAAACTGCCGAAAGAGATTTTTCTGAAACGAGCTTGCATAAATATTACTAACACTGATCAGGCATGCTTCGCTTGGGCAATAGTATCTGCACTTTATCCTGCTAATTCTAACAGTAATACTAGCAGAACTAGTTCTTATCCTCATTATTCAACAGTTTTAAATATTACAGATATAGAGTTTCCTATGACAATGAGGCAAATACCCAAATTTGAAAAATTAAACAATATTTCAGTAAATGTTTATATATTGGAATTGAACATAGTAAATGCCAGAGTATTTTTCACTACAGCTCCAACTCGAGTAACTAAAACTAAATTAGACAAACATGTTAATTTACTTTTGATTCAAAATGAATATTTTCCTAAGTTAAACGATCACGAAGCACTTAATGAAAATGATGAACAAGTTAATATTGCATATCACTATTGCTGGATTAAAGAATTATCTAGACTGGTATCGAGTCAGGTAAGAAAAGGTAATGGAAAATTATTTATTTGCGATGGGTGTTTGAATTATTTTACTAGTCAGGAAAAACTTAATTTACATATCACGGATTGCCAGAAAATTAATAATTGTAAAATATCATTTCCATCATATAAATTTATAGAGTTCCAAAATTACACTCACAAAGAAAAAGTACCTTTTATTCTCTATTGTGATTTTGAGTCAATGTTACTTCCGCTTGAAGAATCAAATGAGAATATATTTTCAAAGACGATCCGATACCAGAAGCATGAGGCATTTAGTGCAGGGTTTTATCTTAAATGCTCATATGACGATAATTTATCTAGTTATGAAAGTTACCGTGGAATAAATTGCATGTAGTGGTTTAATGTGAAGCTACAAACTGTCGCCAAGTTTATTTATTCCAAAATAAAAAATGTAGAAAATATGATTAATTCTTTGGATATAGAGGGTGCTACCGAGTGTCATATATGTGAAAAAAAGTTCAAATCAGGCGATAAGATCGTACGTGACCATAATCACTTTAACGGGGTATTCCGCGGCTTCACACATTCTACATGTAATTTAAATTACCGTAAATCATGCGTCGTTCCGGTAGTATTTCACAATTTGAACTACGACAGTCATTTCATTATTAAACATTTAGCGCGATATGGAAATGTGTCTTTGCTTCCTATCAATAAAGAAAAATATATATCATTCACAAAGTATGACGACGAGACAGATATAAAATTTAGGTTTATTGATTCATTTCGATTTATGAGTGCTTCACTTGACGATTTAGTAAAAACTTTGGATGAAAGTCTTTTGAAAAACTTAAAAAGCGAATTTTGTAACTTAAATTATGAGTCATTCAAATTGCTTACACGTAAAGGGGTATTCCCGTATGATTATATTGATTCATTAAATAAACTAACGCAAACCGAATTACCAATTCCTGAAAAATTCTATAATAAATTAAACGATTCTCAAATTACCGCAGAAGATTATGAGCACGCACAAACGGTATGGGCTAAATTTCATATAAATAATTTAGGTGAATACTCTGACTTATATTTGAAAACAGACATTATGCTCTTATCGGATGTCTTTGAAAATTTTCGTGAAATAGGGCTTGAAACATATGGTTTGGATCCGGGGTGGTATTATACCATGCCTGGATATACGTGGGACTGTATGCTTAAATATACGAAATGTCAACTGGAGACACTTCAAGATGTAGATATGCTAATTTTCTTAGAACGTGCTGTTCGAGGTGGTGTAAGTCAATGCTGTAATCGTCTTGGGGAAGCTAATAACAAATTTATGCCCAATTATGATAAGGGAAAACCATCTAAATTCCTCATGTATCTTGATGTCAATAATCTTTATGGATTTGCTATGATGGACTATTTACCTTCTGGGGGGTTTCAGTGGATTGAAAATTTTGGAAATTTTGACGTGTCTAAAATATCTGATAAATCCGATGAAGGATATTTTTTTAGAAGTGGATTTACATTACCCTGAACATCTGCATGATAAGCATAAAGATCTACCTCTATGTCCAGAACATTTAGTCCCACCTGGTTCAAAATTACCAAAACTTATGACCACACTTTACGATAAAACAAAATATGTGCTGCATTATAAAAATTTAAAGCAGGCTCTAGTGAACGGAATTGTTCTCAAGAGAATTCATCGCATATTAAAATTCAATCAATCTCCTTGGCTCAAACCATACATTGAATTAAATACTAAATTGCGTGCACAAGCAAAAACACAATTTAAAAAAGATTATTATAAACTATCAAACAATGCTGTGTTTGGAAAAACTATGGAAAATATACGGAAACATCGAATTGTAAAATTAGTGAATAAATGGGAGGGCCGTTACGGTGCTAAAAATTTGATTGCTAGTCCTAATTTCCATAGTAGAACAATTTTTGAAAATAACCTATTAGCTATAGAAATGACTAAATCTGAAATAGTATTTAATAAACCTCTTTACATTGGCGTGGCCATCCTTGATATATCAAAAACATGTGTTTATGATTTTCCCTATAGTTGTTGAATAAATTTTCTATCGAAAACTGTAAACTCTTATATACTGATACTGATAGTCTCATTTATGAAATTGCATGTAATGATGTGTATGAAGAACTAATTAAACAGGATATAGCACAATTTGATACTAGTGATTACCCTCCAGACAACATACACAATATTCCCTTGGAGAATAAAAAAGGTGCCTGGTCTCCTTAAAGACGAAAATAATTCTAAAATCATGACTCATTTTATTGGATTAAGATCAAAAATGTATACTTATTTAGTCGATATAGAAAATTGTAATAAGATATCTAAATTTACCGGTAACGAATGGTATGAAGGGAAGAAATGCATAAAGAAATCGAAAGGTGTTAAGTATAACGTGGTTAAGCAAAACATTTCATTTAATGATTATTGGAAATGTTTAAAAAATCAAACTGAGAAAAGCGAAACACAGCGGTCTATAAGATCTTACACTCATAACGTTTATAGCATAGAACAAACAAAAATTGCTTTAAGTCCTTTTGATAACAAACGATATCTTTTTAATGATACCACAGATACTCTACCATGGGGGCATTACAGTATTATGGAATAACCTTGGAGCTTTATGTAAAATGTATGAAATGTTCATGTATTCTTATTGTAAATAAAACTATGTAACATATTATTTGTATTTTTATTTATTTTATCCACATTATTACTGTCACATTTACATATTCAATTATATAAACAAAGCAGTGAATAGTAGAAGTGATGATATAAGTGGGACATACTCTCTAGTCCCAGAAGAAAATGACTTCATATCATCCACAGTATTTCCTAAACGCATAAGTTTCCAATTCGAATCGTACGCTTTCCTGTCACCTTTTGTTATAAGCTTCACTTTATAATAATATACAGTGCTCTTGTAAACTCCATCATTAAAATCGTATACCAAAACATTAATGTGTGAGTAAGGTAGTTTACCTGGAGTTAGTCTTTTCCACATATCAGGCCAAGCATCGTTTTCTACCACTTTTTCTGCTGTAGTTAGACATATAAAAGCTTCTTCTATATGTCGATAATGATATAAATAAAAAATATTTTTAGAAAGAGCTGCGAGAATTATAAATGTACTGTTCAAGAGCACCATCTTGCAAGAAATGAGTAAATTTTAAGGAAATATGTAATAGCATGCAGGCGCATCACCCAAATGTTTCTTTGATCACAATATTATCACTGCACATTTTTAAAAAAAGACATCTTGGATCATGCTTATTGGAAAGTTTTTCTTCATTTTTCCATATAATGTCCACAATTAATTTAGCATTGCAGTAAAAGCAGGTAATTTTATTATCTTTAGAGTAAAAAAATCCAGAATTTACTAAATCTCTTATTCTATTTTTCATACATTCTGGCCATATCATAAACGATAAAAGTCTGTCTGCGTAAAACATATATTTTCGGTACACTGGTGTAAATTTGAGGGCGCCCCAATTGCCATCTTCTGGAACGGAATTTGGAAAAATTTCAACGTACGACATAACTTAACGTTAACTTCATACTAACATTAAATAGCATTGGATAGTTCGCCGGTACACTCAACCACCGACCCCTCCCCCTCCCCACATCTAATTGTAAGCTATCCTTGTCACTCTCAATGAACAGATATGTCCCGATCTCTCTTAAACATGTGGCGGCTATGGGAAAGTTGTATGATGAAGGGATTATTTCAGTAAATAAAATACGACTTGCGAAATCATATAATTTATTATAATTATAATTATACATTATTTATATTACATCAATAATAGTAAGAATTGTATCCTTATTGATGAATTTGTATTTTATCAATATCGATAAGAATTGCATCCTTATTAAATTCTAAATATTCCAATAAACAATAAGTTTGCTCACATCTGTTTAAGTTAAACAAGTTTTTTAATTTATTGACATATGTGTCATTATCGCTACAATTAAAATTACTAATATACAGTAGGGTATTATTATAAAAGTTCTTAAAATCTAAAGATCGTAACAATTCTATTCTATAATTAATTAAATGCTTTAGGTTTATAAGCTCTTTGATACACTCATCACTTATATAAATAACGTCATCATTACTTTTCAATACTAACACATGCGTATCCATAAATATTTGACTAGATATTTTAAAATTTTCAAACTCCACTACGGTTTCGATGAATGTTTTTTCTTTATCGTTATCGGGCACAATATGGATATTTGTGATGAAATCATACCAATCCAAATCCATAAGTTAAATTACATTACTTGAATTGATAAGTCTCACTGTTGGCTCAAATCCTCTTGCAGCACTAATACCTGTCGAAACTTGTAATTCTGTTAGAGAATATCTCACTTCGTTAATTAATTGCTTCTCTTGTTTGATTTGTTCTGCATACTTTAAAAGAATACTATCCACATATTTCCAATAAGGAGATGAACATGATGACGTTGATGAATCATTTTCAATGCCAGAGTCTGACATTATGACTATCTTTACCGCTACTTAAGCATATACTGATTTGATGAAAATATTTATATTAAGTTATTACCCCCCCCGAAGAGACCAAAAAAAAATTGCCAACGCCCGCCGGGGGGGGGGGGGGGGGGGGGGGGGGGGGGGGGGGCGGGGGGGGGGGGGGGGGGGGGGGAAAACGCGGGGGGGGGGGGGGGGGGGGGGGGGGGGGGGGGGGGGGGGAAACCACCACCGCGGGGGGGGGGGGGGGGGGGGGGGGGGGGGGGGGGGGGGGGGCGGGGGGGGGGGGGGGGGGGGGGGGGGGGGGGGGGGGCCCCCGGGGGGGCCCCGCCCCCCCCGCGGGGGGGGGGCCGGGGGGGGCGGGGGGGGGGGGGCCGCCCCGGGGGGGGGGGGGGGGGGGGGGGGGGGGGGGGGGGGGGGGGGGGGGGGGGGGGGGGGGGGGGGGCGGGGGGGGGGGCGCCCGCCGGGGGGGGGGGGGGGGGGGGGGGGCGGGGGGGGGGGCGGGGGGGGGGGGGGGGGGGGGGGGGGGGGGGGGGGGGGGGGGGGGGGGGGGGGGGGGGGGGGGGGGGCCGGGGGGGCCCCCCCCGGGGGGGGGGGGGGGGGGGGGGGGCGGGGGGGGGGGCGGGGGGGGGGGGGGGGGGGGGGGGGGGGGGGGGGGGGGGGGGCCCGGGGGGGGGGGGGGGCGCCCCCGCCCCGGGGGGGGGGGGGGGGGGGGGTTTTTTTTTTTTTTTTTTTTTTTTTTTTTTTGGGTTTTTTTTTTTTTTTGGGGGGGGGCGGGGGGGGGCGGGGGGGGGGGGGGGGGGGGGGGGGGGGGGGGGGGGGGGGGGGGGGGGGGGGGGGGGGGGGGGGGGGGGGGGGGGGGGGGGGGGGGGGGGGGGGGGGGCCCCCGCCCCCCCCCCCCCCCGGGGGCGCGGGGGGGGGCGGGGCCCCCGGCGGGGGGGGGGGGGGGGGGCCCGCGGGGGGGGGGCCCCCCGGGGGGGGGGGGGGGGGGGTTCGCCCCCGGGGGGGGGGGGGGGGCCCGGGCGGCGGGGGGGGGGGGGGGGCCCGGGCGGGGGGCCACCCCCGGGGGGGGCCGGGGGGGCTTTTTTTTTTTTTTTCCTTTTTTTGGTGGTCGGCGGGGGGGGGGGGGGGGGGCGGGGGGGGGGGGGGGGGGGCCCCCCCCCACTATATCCGTCTTTTCTATCCACGAATTATGTGATTTATCTAAACCTAACCATTTAACTAATGCTTTGTTACCCTTTCTCCTTATTACTTTCTCAACTAAATAGACATCTGGATATTTAACTTTCAATAGCTCATATTCGTAAAAGGTACCGCTAATTTCTTCTTTATTTTCATCTTCTAATATATATGTAGTTGGATTAGTTGATCTGATTTTCTTAATTTTAAAAATTTCGTTAGACCAGTTAGGAGTGTATCCTTTTGTAAATACCGAACGATGTTTGCTTACCCGAACGAAATCATCAAGTTTATATTTCTGTATCGGATCACTCGTTTTTAGGTGACTGTACGAAGAGGCAAGTATTTGTTTTTCTTATTTTCTTGTTACATTTTTAGGCTTAAATCCAATCGTACTATGCTTAGTATCGTTATATTTAGAAACGATATTCGGTAAAATAGTTAACCACTTATAATTTCCTTGTAAACTGAATTGCTTCCACATCATGTTTTTTAAAGTTCTGTTCACCCTCTCCACGATACTAGCTTTTAAATTCGAATAAGAGCTGTAATGGTTAATGCTATATTGAGACATTAGTTCTTGAAAATTTTTATTATAAAATTCTTTTCCCATATCAGTTTGGAGATTTTTCGGCACATCTTTAGCTTCTGAAATAATTTGTTTCATCGCTTTGGTAACAGCTGCCCCATTTTTATTTTTAACTGGTTCCGCCCATACAAACTTTGAAAATGTATTTATTGCCACTAAAATATATCTATAGCCTCTATTGAATTTAGCATAAGGAATCATTTCCACTAAATCAGCTTGCCATAAGTCATTTAACCCCTTTATTATAACACGTCTTCTTTCAAAATTTCGCCTAGCAGGTTTATGCAGCTCATGTACAATTTCTTCTTTAACTGTACTCATCTTATTTATCAACTGGACACTTTAAAACTAACTCTATAAACATTTTTCCAGTTTTCGATTTATTAGAAGTAGCGAACATTAGGGAATCATTTTGTATTAATGGTCGGTTCTCCAAATTTGTAGTGCTTACAGCTTCACCATTTACGTAAACCGTCGTATGATGCGGATAAAAATAAGATATCCTATCGATGATTGCTGTTTTTAAAGGAAACATATATGTTATGGCCCCATGCTCTAAATTATAAGCATATTCAGCATTTGAAGCAGATATAGGACTTATTGCACCATATCCTCTAAATGTTAAAATTATATCATATGATAAATCTAGCCTTTCTTGAAGACGATCAAAATAATATTTACTAATATGCCTGCCGAATTTATCTACTGGCATGTTTGTGTAGTGTTACTTATAAACTAAAATATATCTTTAAACAACAAGTTCTTATCTAATTATTTTAGCCTCCCTTAATTCTTCTTCGATAAATAAAATTTCATTGTTATGCCCAGTGTGACCCGCTGATTGAGATGCAACCAAAAGTTTAAGTCTATCAACAAGTTCGTTGGGATCATCGTAATAAATATAATCTACAGGGTTATTTGTTAAATTTAACATTCCAGAACCTTTAGCCGGCTGTTTAAACGATTGAGTTCTTCTCAGTCTTGTGTTTAGCGGTGGTGGCGGCTTACTAAATGATGAAGTTCTTGAAATATTTTTCGGTGCGGATTTGATTAATCCTTTTTCTTGTAAATATGGTTTAATTACCATTAAATATTTAACAGATTGGTTCCTTGAATTTGTTCATCAGATTTATGATTTTTTTCGGTAGGCATTTGTTCGTTTTATATATCCATATAGTGATCTAAATCGGTTTTATTATAACTCTGTGGATTTTTCTTGAAAAGTAATTCATAAAGTCCAACTGTTCCTGGGTAAATTAAATTCTGAAGTCGTACATCCTTACCAATAATTTCTAATTCAGAATTACCTATTGCAAATCTCTCCGTCGAAGGATCATGTATTATCCCATGTTTATGATCAAATTGATCTTCAGTATCTCTAATGGATGCATCTATGTAGTATCTAGGAAGTTCATTGTAGCCTTCCAAATATTCCGTATATCCTGGTAATCTTGACTCGTCTAGTAAAATTTGACGACTATTTTCAACTACTTCTTCAATAGCATCAGAACTATTATTTTCGGGTTCACTATTTAATGTGCTATTATTTAAAAATGTATCTTCTAAAAAAGGTTACACCGTGAGTTGGAAGATATTGTTGATACGGATTTACAGGGGCTTTTCCCGGCGTAGAGATGTTTTTAAAAGATTTATTGGGTGATTCATTCTTTGTATAGAAATCTGGTTCATTTTTAATTGGAACTTCAGTTTTGAAATTTTCTATAAATTTCTGTAAAGGATCCGTTATCGGTTTATATCCCTTCTCTAACTGCAGCTGAGATAGAACTGATTCAGTTTTTAATGCTCGATACTTCTTCCTTACAGCGTGCCTAGCCTTTACTAACTCTCTAGCTAATTTGTTATTCATGTTTTTGCGGTAACTTTATAAACCATACTACTTTATTATACCTGGGTTTATATTAATATATTGTTTTTAATTAATAATTATAAAGCTATCAAATCCTTTGCGGTATCTACCTAATTTTATTTCACAATCTTTGTCTATAACTAAAAAAGCCATATTTATGATTCCAGCAGATTTTGCACATTTCTTGAAATTGTCGAAAATTCATATCAGTATTAACATGACCATGATATATGTGCCGAAGGTTTGTATCGTCCTGTTTGAATATAATTAGTAAATTTGCATTATCACGAATTAATTGCTTCGGAATGGATGAATATGTCTGACAAAGATAAAAACAATCTGTGTTTTTATGACGGCCAAAACAGAAATAATCTTGCATAATATTTTGATTACAGCATACAATATCATCGAAAATAACCACTGAATTCGGTTTTATCTCTTTAGGGGGAAGTATTTCATCCCCACCCTCATACTCGCAATAACCAATTTCTTTTAACAGCTTAAATAAAATTCTCAAATATTCGTATTTCGGTTGATATAAAGACTTGGAGTATATGTACAAATTTTCAAATCGCAAACCATTCGGGTGTTCTAACAAACTGATGATTACGTTTGTTTTGCCGGATCCAGACCCTCCAACCACCAAGCCGCGTTTAGAACCACCACAAAAAAAGATTTCCATGTTTCCGAAATACAGCTGCTGTCGATTCATCAAAATTTCTAATTGGTAGGGAAAATTTCTCCTTTTCTATTTTCATTGTAACTATACACTTTCTACTCTATAACTGTTTAAAAATCACAAGTCACCATATATTTAAATACTTAAAATGTAAACCATATTACTCAGTCGCCATTTAACATTTATATATAATGTTACGCCAGGGCAGCTGCAAATTTAATCGGTATCAAATTGCCAAGAAGAAAGGGTCAGGTTTTTTAAATAGGCTTATAGACAAATTGCCCATAGAATTACACATACCTGGTTACAATTACTGTGGACCAGGAACGAAACTAAATAAGCGAATTTCCAGAGGCGATCAGGGGATAAATCCGTTAGATGAAGCTTGCAAAGATCACGATATAGCATATTCCAAGTTTAAGGATACTGAAAGAAGAAGTATAGCAGATAGAATATTAACAAATAAGGCGACAGATAGGCTTAAATCTTCGGACGCAAGTATTGGAGAAAAATTAGCAGCATTAGGCGTTAGTGGAGTTATGGGTGCCAAAAGCAAATTAGGCTTGGGACTGCGTCATCGCTATCGAAAAGGTAAAGGAATGAATTTTACTGAAGCTGTAAGAAGAGCTCGTAAAAGTGTAAAGGATTCAAATGATTCCAATTTGCATAAAATATCAAAAAATGCACTTTCCTCGATAAGAAAAGCCAAGAAGAAGGTGGCTGAACCAAAGAAGAGAGTACTACCTCTTCCAAAAAGTGGAGGATTTTTACCATTAATACCTCTTTTCGCCGCCTTGGGGGCATTAGGAAGTATAGGAGGCGGCGCTGCGGGTATAGCAAAGGCTGTAAATGACGCCAAGGTAGCGAAACAGCAATTAGAAGAGGAAAAGAGGCATAATCTAGCTATGGAAGAAAAAGCAATCGGAAATGGATTATACTTGAAACCATATAAAAAGGGCTTTGGTCTATATCTCGCTCCTTATAAAAAAAACTTCCAATAAAGCTACCTCGCCGGGCCCTATCAAATTTAGATTTGATAAAATTTGCGAAAGTTTTGAAATTAAAACATTTTAGAGGTATATTTATGCGAAACGATTTGCCGAAAAAAGATGAATAAACATGAATGCGGAATCGTGAATCTTGATGATAAGGATCGCAATGGGTCACATTGGACCGCGTACAGTAAATCTATAAAGGATATCATATATTTTGATAGTTACGGAAACTTAAGGCCCCCTCTAGAATTAATTTCATACATTTTTCAGTGATGGTAGCTCCAATAAAATTAGATATAATTATGAACGATTGCAAAATTTTAATTCCACAAACTGTGGTCATCTTTGTTTAAAATTTCTATATAACAATTGTACATAAAATAATCTTCTTATTTTAAATGTGTTTCTTTGAAGACATCCTTCCCTAGTTCTATCCGGAGATCAATCGACTTTAAGTGCAAATTTTAATCCACCAATATATTTGAAAGATAATGCAGAGTATGCTATAGGTCTTACGAATTTTGAGTCGTTTAATGTAATACCTAATATAGATGAAAAAAATAATAAGTTTTATTATGGTACCAATAGTCATTATGTAGAAATTCCTACTGGATCGTATGAAATTCAAGATATAAATGATTATTTAAAATACCATCTTCATGCGAAAGGTATATCTATAAGCATTAAAGCCAATAACAATACGCTAAGATCAGTGGTTAAGTGCTCAGAAAAAGTTATATTTACCGACAATTCTATAGGTAAATTATTAGGATTTAAAAACCAAGAAATACCAGCAGATAAATCAGTATCTTCAGACTTTCCTGCCGAAATCATCAAAGTGAATTCTCTATGTATAGATTGTAATATTGCAGCTGGATCTTATTTCAATGGAAAACCTGTTCATATTATTCATCAGTTTTTTCCCACAGTAGCACCAGGCTATAAAATAGTGGAATCGCCACAAAATATTATATATTTCCCCCGTTTGCGTTCGAACTATCACTAATATAACCATTAAAATATTAGATCAAGAAGGCGATCTTGTCAATTTCAGAGGTGAAACCATTACGATAAGACTGCATATAAAACGTCTTAGTCATGGTAGTAAGATACAATAGATTAACCAATAAGGCGGTGATGACGTTAAGAAAAAAGTGCTATAAGAAAAAACAAAACAAGGTAAATGTTAGTAGTAAAATCGCCACCAAGCAGTTAACAGCCGAAAATCGTATTTTTCTACAATCTCTTGGATATCAGATGAATTTATAAAAATGGATGTATTAAACGTAACAGAGAAACTTTTTGTGGATAATACAATAGTAAGTTCTCAAATACATACATATGAACCGTACTTACCCTCAAAATTAGGATATAACGATGAAATAGTAATACCTATTCAAGAAGTCGATAAATTTACTTTACCATGTGAAAGTTTTTTGTATATTGAGGGGATATTAACAAAAAGTGACGGTACCTTAAGTGATAAATTGAAATTTATAAATAATGGGATACCCTTTCTTTTTAAAGAAATTCGGTATCAGCTGAATGGAATCACTGTAGACTCAGTCCGAGATGTGGGTTTAACTTCCACATTAAAAGCATACTTATCATATAATTCTAACGATAGCATTAGGCTTCAAAATGCCGGACGGTTTCCGAAAATGAAAGCAATAGACAATATTTTAGTTGATAACAAAGGAAGCTTCAATGTTTGCATTCCTCTTAAAATGTTAATGGGGTTCTTTGAAGATTATAAAAAAATATTGGTTAACGTTAAACAAGAATTAGTTTTACTACGTAGCAGCGATGATTTAAATGCTGTAATTAGCACTGAAGCCACTGATGTACCAAAAGTAGAAATAAACAAATTATCTTGGAATATACCTCACATTTCCGTAGGTATTCCACAAGAGTTAGCATTAACAAACCTCATTGACAAGAATGCTGATATAATATTAGGATTTAGAAGCTGGGAACTTGTCGAATTTCCTGAATTACCCGAAACCAACAGACATAACTGGCCGGTAAAAACGACAACTAAGCTTGAAACACCTAGACATGTAATCATAGCTTTTCAAACCACTAGGAGGAATAACGTGGCGAAGGATATGAGCAAATTTGATAATTGTAATCTAAGAAATATTAAGGTATTCCTTAATTCTGAGAGATATCCCTATAATGATCTCTATCTGGATTTTAAAAAACACAAATTTGCATCCTTATATGAGATGTTCGCAAAATTTAGACAGTCATATTATGAACTTCAAAACGAACCTATATTCACGCCTACAGAATTTAAAGATATAGCACCAATAACTTACGATTGTTCACATCAAAAAGAATCGATTCAATCTGGCCCTATCGTCATGAGAGTAGAATTTGAGACCAGTGAAAATATTCCTAAGAATACGTCTGCGTATTGTCTAATTTTACATGATAAATTAATAAGTTATAATCCCTTAACGAAAATTGTTAAACAACTTTAAAAGAAATGACTTGAGTCTTTTCTACATCATTTTTTATATGATTTTGAAAGAGAATCATGACATTAATAATAGATGTGCAAGGTTTTAAAATTGAAAATAATGAATTTATAGTTAAGGAACTTGCTGCTTATGATGGGAATAAAATATGTCACTATATTTTTAAACCACCATTTACTATGAATAAATTATTAGCACCCTTGCAAAAACAAGCTAGATGGTTAATGGAAAATCATCATTGTATCGATTGGAACCAGGAATATACACCACTTTACCACTTTGAGAATATTCTTACCGAAATTTTGGAGGGAGCAGACACTGTTTATGTCAAAGGAAAAGAAAAGGCAGATTATTTGAGAGGATATTCATCTAGACCCATTATCGAATTTGAAGAACTGCCAAATATTAAAATGTCAAAACCGCTTTGTTTAAATCATAAAAAATCTGTATGTGTATGCGCCTTATCTAATGTTTTATTTCTATATAAAAACTTTTTATGATATAAATATATTTATATTATTAATAGTTTAAATTACTAACAAATAATAATAATAAACAATGTAATAAAACTTACCTCATGCTTTTTTATTCCTATTCCTCGATGTATGTAAACGTGGCTGAAATATTTATATGATGAAAACAATTTGCATAATGAAACAGTCCAGACCGACAAGTCTAAACAGGTCCATAATTCCCCATTGCCGCGCGATCCCAGAAATGGCCGTGACCCCCATGATGGCATTCCAATTTCCCTTTTGCAGAGTGACCTACATTTCAATCAAAATTTCACCATTGTAGCGCGAAATGGCCGTGATCCCCATGATGGCATTCCAATTTCCTTTTGCAGCGTGACCTACCTTTCAATGAAAATTTCACCATTGTAGCACGACCTACTTTCAATAACATAACCTCGCCATGTCATGATACTCTATTACCATATTTATGTGTCGGAGAACTCTTCCCATGATAAGTGTCGGAGAACTCTATTTGCCTATCTACTACCTAAGAAGGGCCCCTCACAATCGACCTCAGACGGATAGAGGTCAAGGACAGATGGGAGGGGCCTTACCGGACGGTCCTAACGATGACGACAATGCTATTGCACATGGACGCTTTAAGTGTACGAGGGAACTTCGGGATGACTTGCTGACCTGCCGCGAGAGTAGCGAACCTGAGCGAAGGGGATACATGGCGCGAATGCATGCACTTTGGTGCGAAATGCATCCAGAGCATCGCGCCTTCTCTCAACAACATCTGAGAGATTTAGTATCCTTTCTGCTCAGGACAGGTTACGTAAGGGCACCCCGTCAGCTGGAAGAACTGCCAGCCGCAGTCCCACCACGGCAATTACCAGCTGATGGGGAACATCCTTTAGAGTTCACCGGTGTAGACTTAAGGACGAGGGTTAGCCTTAACACCAGGGCTAACCTAAAGCCACAAGACCTGGCTAGAATGGACGCGGTCATCGATGAGGAAATTCCAGAAGATGTAGACATCTGGCAAATCAACTGTGCCGTGTACAACGCCGCGAAGCAACTCGTCCCCCATGAGAGGTCAACCAATCAAGGGGTCGATAAAGCCAAGCGGCGTGTACAAAAAATTGAAGGCAAGATACAGTCGGCCAGACAACACGCTTCTCGGATCCAGAGTGTGGTGGAATATAAGACGACTGGTAGAGTTTTTACTCCCAGGATCCGGCGCATAGCTACCGGATTAAGACGTCAACACCATACTCTAAATCTGACAGTGATGCTTACCATCAAGCAGCACTGTCTAGATAGGATCCGAGCGCTCATGGCGATAAAGAAAACATTGAAGAGGCGGGTGAGGAGTATGGAACAAAACAATTTGTTCCGTACGAATCCTTCCCGCCTCTTTCAAGAGCCACAGCGTGTTGTCGAGAATCCGCCGACTGTAGAAGATGTCGAAACCGTCTGGAAGGGAATCTACGAAACGACGCGTCCATTCAATAGCGACACTCCATCAATTGCACACTTTGAGGCTCTATGTCACAGACATCTTGAAGAGCCAGAAGAAGTGTGCCCGGTAATCAGTACGGAGAAAGTCCAACAAGCACTTGTTGGTACCAAGAACGTCGCTGCCCCGGGCCCAGACGGCATTAACAACTGGTGGTGGAAGACATTTCCTTCCACTCACCGCCGTCTGGCGCGAGTTTTCAACTCATGGTTTAACGAGGGTCAGCAGATTCCGGACTGGTTCGTCGAGGGACGTACTGTGCTTATCCCCAAAAAGGGGGATCTCTCCGACCCGAGGAATTATAGGCCGATCACTTGCCTTAACTCCTGCTACAAGATATTTACACGTATCTTGTATGCTAGGACGCTGAGGTCTGTTGATCCGATCTGGTGCACAGCGGGTCACGACAGAGCAGGTGGCATTTAGGAGAGGAGTTTTCCCTCTCCTCTTCTGCATATCACTGCTGCCGTTGTCTGCTGGGCTCCGCCAAACCCGCGGATATCAATGTGGGCCACCCAGCGACCGGAGGCATAAGGTCACCCATCTATTTTACATGAATGACCTTAAACTTTATGCCTCCGGAGAGCGAGAACTACAAAACGCTCTTAGGGTGGTCGAAGAATATACGCGGGCAATTGGTATGGAGTTCGGGTTGGACAAATGTGCAGTTGTCCACCTCAAGAGAGGACGATGCGGGGAATTCCCTGAAGATGCGCAGCTCGCAGACGGAAGCATCCTAAGACATCTGGATGCCGGAGAGACCTATACATATCTGGGTGTGCAACAAAGGCACATCCAGGATGTATCACAAATAAAAGATTCTCTCCGCGGCAAGTACAGACACCGCCTCCGAAAGATTTGGTCTTCCGAACTTTCGGGGAAGAACAAGGTGTCTGCAACTAATATGCTTGCCGTTCCGCTTCTGCTCTACTCCTTCGGAGTAGTAAAGTGAAGGGTAGATGAGCTGCGTCAATTAGACAGAGATACCCGCAAGATGGTGAATATTCACAGAAGTATTCATCCTAGATCGTCCGTTCCTCGTGTGTACCTCCCACGTCAACGGGGGGGGTCGAGGACTCTTGAGCCTGGAGTGTACGCATGGCAGAGTAGTACTGAGTATGGCATGTAACACTCAGGAGCTCAGATCCCCTCTTGCGGTTCGTAAAACATCACGAAACTGTAGGAGTGGGAGCAGGATTGTTCAAAGCAGTAAAAAGAGCCGCAGATGAACTCGGTCTCGCATTTGACATCAAGCGAGGAGGCCGGCGAGGTGCTGATGTTGAGTCAGTCACCGAACTTCAGCCAAATCGTCTGAAAGCCCGAATTAGAGCTGCCGAACAGGAAAATCTGTTTCGGCAGCACGTCGATAAACCCCAGCATGGTGTCTTCTATAAGAACATCGAAACACTGGGTTTATTGACCAGGCTGACCTTCGCCTTTCTAAGGTCAGCAGGGCTTAAGTCGGAGACCGAAGGATTCATTATGGCCTGCCAAGATGGTGTTATCAATACCTTGGTCTACCGTAGCCGCGTGTGGCGTGTAGAGGTTCCTGATATCAACTGCAGGACCTGCCATCAGGCGCCGGAATCGCTCATGCATTTACCTTCTGCATGCCCCATATATGCGATTTCGGCCTACATCCACCGACATAACGCGGCCTTACGAGTGCTATACTACCATCTAAGGCACACGTACGGGGTAGACCAGACACCAGTGCTGCCTTACGTCCGCGGAGATATTGAGTCCGTTGTCGAGAACGAGAAATGCCGGATTTACTGTAACTACTCGTTCCCGACTGTCAGACTAATCCAAGCCAACAAGCCTAACATAGTCCTCCTCGACCATCAACTCAAGGTGATGTATGTCATCGAGTTCTCGGCACCTGCGGAGAAAAACATCACCTTGAAGGAGGACGAGAAACGGACCAAATATCGCGATCTCCGGTACGAGCTCCAAGTGCTGTACCCAGGCTACTTGGTCAAAATAGTCGTCCTTATAATCGGTGTACTCGGAGGGATAAAGCCTACGCTACTCTCGGAACTGAAGTTCATACCGGCCTGCCAAAAATCAGGCGAGTGGTTGGCAGGCCAAATGCAGAAGGCATTCATTCTGGGTTCTCTCCGTCTTCTTAGGGCACACGATTCTGATATCTACAGTCACTAACCCTGCGGGATGTGGGGAGTGGTTAATGTGCTGGCGCGACTCCCGTGAGGCGTCGGAGGCCACGGGAGGACTGTCCCGCGTCGGGCAACCGAAAAAAAAAAAAAATATTTATTCATGTATACCTTACAGGATATGAACGTCAAATAGGGTAACATATTTTAACATTAAGCTAACTAAAAGTAGTAAATACATATAGAAGATACGGGTAGAATTATACCTTGCAATCAAGTGTAATAAAATGAAATAACATAAAATAAAACATAGAAAATGAAAAGTATAAAATACACATATAAAATCACATATCATAATTATTAAATATACATGTAGTAAACAATAACACATAGAAGCAATGAATTTAATTACACACATATAATTACATTACATCATATAACACATAATTTACTAGGTAAAATGTTCACGTACATTTTACCTTAAACTTATCGGAATTAGAATGAGATTTTAATAATCATAAAACTCTTTTATGCTGTAAAAACAATTTTTGCAGAGGAAGGAGTGTAATGCCTTTTTATAACCGTTAAAATTATCTATCTGATTTATATTTCTAGGCAGATGATTATATATATCACTGCAGGAATTAAATGCGCCTTTTTTTTGGACGTTGCAAGTTTTATGTTTTTTAAGTGTATGTCATTTGAAGAACGAGTGTTATGATTATGGATAGCATTGTTCTGTGGAAATTTTTCTAAATTGTTTTTGACAAATAAAGCCGATTCATAAATGAATACACTAGCAGTAGTTAATATGTTATTATACTTAAATATTGGTCTACATAAGGGATTAAGAGAAAATATTAATTAAGAATCCTTTTTTGTAGAATGAAAACTCTATTTATGTCAGTTGCTTGTCCCTAGTATATAATTAGATACTTAATGTGGGAATATGCCAGAGAGTAGCAGATGTTTAATAGATATTTGCGGTCCACTACCCAAATAGCACAACTTAGTCCAGTAAACATCCAATGGACATCCAGTGGATGAATCACTATAAAAACTAGGATGTACAATGGACATCCAAATTGCATTCAAATTCAGTCCATTGGATATCCATCGGGTGCCAGTTTGTCACAACTCTGGACACAATTTTGGACATCCAAAAGAGGTCCAAACCGAGTCCATAAAATCATGACAGTACAAATCAATCTGGACATCCAGAGTGCTTTCAGTTCGTGTCCATTGGACATCCAAAGCATGTCCATATACAGGGTGTATGCCGAAATTAGTGTGCAATATTTTACCAGCGTCTTCAACGACCAAAAATAAGAAAAAGTTTCTATAAACATAGGTCAAAAAATGCTTCCGAAGGGAGCCACAGCCCCCTTTAAGGTGAGCCCCTGAAAATATTTTTTAGGGTGCTGTGGCTCCCGTTGGAAGCAATTTTGAACCTATGTTTATAGAAACTTTTCCTTATTTTTGCTTGTAGAAGATACTGGTAAAATATTGCAAGCTAAATTTCTGGACATCCTTTATCAAAGTGAAAGGAAAAATGGTTTACATAGAAAAATTACACGGGGTAAAAATTAAAAAAAAATTGTTTTATTTAAAAAGTAATAACACCAGACAAAACTATTACGTCCTTTATTTGCCTCCACACTGCTTCCTTCTACATTTCTGCCTTCTTCCTCTCCTTGGCCCGGCGCAGTCACTTCCTTATATTTGTTTCAATTTCTTTATTGTTTCTAGTTTGTGTCTCGTGAGCTGCATCTAAAAAATACATTCCAAAATGAAGTTCCTTGTACAAAACAGCTGTTATTATTCGTAAAGAAGTAGTCAAGCAGACTATACGAAATTTAGTTATTATTTGATCATTAATTTATGTCCGCCAGCAAAATCTAGCATCGAAACAGCTTAAAAAAACACGCGGCCTTGAACCTACATACGCGTTATAAACGTAGGGTCAATTTAAATCAAGAAAGTTATTTGTATACAAGAAACAAAAACAAACTGCGGAAGATCTGTTAATGCCACATGTGAAATTTTAAATTTTAATGCCCACTCACCTAATTCTAAAGCAATATTATCATTAGTTTTTATGTTTTCTTCTAAAACTACATTAGAAATGTTTTCTTCACTTTCATCAATAGAAATATTTTGGTTTATGTTAGGTTGTGACACATCATCTTTCGAATCTGAATCACTTACATGCAAGTAAGTATTATCGGAGCTAGTATTTTCTACGGAAACACGAGAACTCTGAGATGACCGTGAGGCTAAATCCAAATCATTATGAATAATGGTACTTCTTTTGCTAAGGTTTATATTATTTGCACATTCACTTTGCAAAATAATTTCAGACGTTAACTTTGCAATACGGTAATTTTTTCTGGTAATTTTAGGCATATCTGAATTTGAATAAGTATCTAATAATTAAATTTAAAAAAATCAATATTATTTAACACATTAAAACGCCCAGGAATCTGCTTGCGTAAAACTCCAAACTGTAGAACCTACAATATAAAACAAAAGTACTATATAAGAAACATGAAGTCCAGACATATTTTTTAATTTTTAAATATTTACACTAGTTTATTAATATTTCTAGTCTAAGACGGGGCTACCAGAGAAAGATGGATATATAGAAAATCGTTGGCACGAGAAATGCAAAAAGTACAAAACATGCAAATCGATCGTTTGGAGCACATAGCACTTAAATAAATTTATATCATATTAATACTTACACAGCTCAATGAAAGTCTTCTCTTCCCTTCTTTGTTTAGAATTTGGTGGTTATTTCTAAAAAAATAACAGATATATAGGTATTACATTCAGAAACTCTCGCAGCTTTATTTTCTTTTTAATGGGAAAACTGTCATCTTTGTTTTCTTCTATTTTTAAATGGGAAAAGTGGTGTAAATTACATTTTGTCAATCAGACGAAAGCTAAATTAAGAAAACTGTTAGCAAAAAAAATAGTGTTATTCTACTTTTAGTGTTACACAGAATACCTATAGCAGAATGAGGTTAGTTTCGGTCCATGAATTGAACAATGAAGATATTCAGTTTTTTGTGTCTCTTGTAAAGTTTGTTTTGAGTTTGTAGTCTAAGCAAACGATATATAGAACTGTATTATTTCATATTGTGTAATAAATCACGAAAAAAAAATTAGTAGGTACTTACAGTAATACGCTTCCACAATAGCAATATGTATCTAATTACTTTTAACCTTCACAACTGTTTACAACCAAGAACAATTATTAGAACAAATAAAAAACACAACCACCAGCCTCAATAAACAAAATCCTGAAAATCTTTAAAATAATAAAAATGAGTGCAGCGGACGGCGTGTACTAACTGAAATAACGTAACGCCTGCGTAAAAGTCAATCATGGCCGGTTGAATAGATAAAAGACGTAAGCGTACCACTTCATCCTTTCTCTATTTATTAAATGAAAAGAGCAAGCAATGTGTCGTATCGCCAGACTAGAATCAAGCGACAATGCACCTATCAAGATCGAGAGAGTGGTCGAATGTGTGGTGAACAACTTTCGTCCAAATGGCGCCAATGTTTAAATGAAACACATTTGCAAGTCTTGAAAAAATGGTGCAAATTTTATGCTATACCATTAAAATTCGTGTTTATACTCGGATTAAATAATGAATATAATATAAAATACATTCACGATCGCTTCAACGTGTTTTTATTAGTTGGTTAACAAATATGAAAGGTTGTTATGCATTTGCAATTACGTACGATACGCAAGGGGGCATAATTTGCATGAAAACATATAAAAATTTTGGACTCAAACTGGACAGCCAGTGGATATCAACTTCTTGCTGTCCAATGGATATCCATTTACTTGCAGTCCAATGGATATCCATTTAAATGTCTCTGACATCGAGACATTTTAATGGACACAAAATGGATATCCATTGTACTGCAGGTAAATCTATATCCATTGGACATCAAGAATTTAATATCCACTGGATATCCATTTAATGTCCCTGGACGTAGGGACACTTAATGGATACAAAATGGATATCCATTGGATGTTGATGGTTATCTGGGTATGTGTCGGAGATTTCTTATTGCATAATAAGTTGAGTTTAGCTTGGTTATTAAGTAATCTATGTGATTATTCCAAGTCAGATTTTCGTCCATGTAAAGTCCTAAAAATTTAGTATTAGAAACTCTCTCTAGTGTACTGTTGTTAAGAATGAGAGTAATATCTTCTATTTTTTCTTCTTTTATGAAACATGATGTATTTTGTTTTTTCAGTATTTATTATTAATTTATTGGAGTAACACCAGTCATAAAATAGTGATAAAAGTCTATTTGATTTAATCTGGAGATCTTCCGGGGAATCGGCAGTTATACAAATTGTTGCGTCATCTGCAAACATAACTATAAGTATGTTCAACTCTTTAATTATATTATGATCCAGGTCATTGATGAACAAAATAAAAAGAAGCGGAGAAAGTACACTCCTCTGAGGAACTCCAAATTTTAATCTTGAGGTGTTAGATAGTTGTCCATCTAGTTTGACAGCGATTTTCCTATTGCATAAAAAAAGAGTCAATAAATGTACTTAAAAGATCTCTAACTCCTAATGAATTTAGTTTTGTTATCAAGAAACTTCTGTTAACACAATCAAACGCTCCCGTTAGATCAAAAAAGAGTGTTAGAGTTAGTTTATTTTTATTAAGTGCTTCATAATTGTAATTTGTTAATTGAAAAGCTGCCGAATTTTTAGAATGACCTGGCGTGAAACCGTGTTGATTTACAGATAAAAGTTGTTGATTATTGATAAATTTGTGAATTCTGTTATGAATAATTTTTTCAAACAATTTTGAAAAGCAAGACAAAATGACGATTGGTCTGTAGTTTTCTATCAATTCCTTGTCTCCTTTTTTGTAAAGTGGAACAATTATTGCCAGCTTAAGTTACTCAGGAAAGACTCCCATTTTAATACATAAATTAAAAATGTAGCTTAGAGGATAAATTATATATCTAGAGATATACTTTATTACTTGAATTGGGACTTCATCATATCCACTGCTGGGTTTATTTGGCATATTATTTAATGTGACTTCAATTTCTTCTGGAGTTATATAATCGAAGAATAGTGAAGAGCAGCAGTTTATTCCTACAGTGCATTCACAATCGTTTAAGTTTTGATAGATATCATTTAGTAGCTGTTCTGGTATATCTGAAAAGTATTTACAGAATGTTTCACTAATTGAAAATTTATCATATAAATATCTGTCACTGTGATATATTTGAGTAATATCCACATGTTTTTTGGTTCTACCTAAGTTACTGTTTACAATATTCCAAATCTCTTTTGTGGAATTTGGTGCATTGTCTATCTTATTTTGATAATAAGTTTGTTTTTGTAAACGTATTTTATCAGAGTACGCTTTTTTTTCTATTATTATAATGTTCCTTATTTCAGGTGAATTGATATTTTTACTAAGCCAGTATAAATTTTTAAGAGTTTTACTCTCTTCTACAACATTTGCATCAACCTAGCTGTTTTTTAGTTGATAGTCTGAAAATTTTCTTTTAGTTAACGGGCAAGCTTTGTCCAAACAATATAGAAAGTTTTGCCAGAAAAAATTCCAAGCTTTATTCGGATTTGTAATAGTATATAATGTGCTTAAATCTGTAGAAGAAAGTACAAGGTTTAAATTGGAAAGGTTTTGGGTTGAAAATTTTCTTTTAAACATAAATTGTGGTTTTTGGATGGTTGTATGTGCTTCTGGAATTTTAGTAATAAACTTCTGACATTTATGATCTGAGATGTCAAGATCGAGGTTTTTACTTGTTGTATCCTGAATATTTGTAATAACGTAGTCTAATGCTGATTTGGAATTATTAAATTCTCTTGTTGGTTCACCATTAGGTAAGGTTGATATCAGATCAAAGTTATCTAATAGATCAAAGAGCAGACGTTTACTACTTGAATTGATTAGGCAATCAATATTCAGGTCGCCACATATTATTATGTGTTTGTGGGATTTTGATATTAAGCATAAAATTGAATTGAAAGAATTTAAAAAAATGTCTATATCTGAATTTGGAGAACGATAGATTACCAATATAGCAATTTTTACATTATTTATATTAACACTAACACCATCGCACTCACAAATAAACTCACTTGTATATTGTTTTAGACTTTCAATAGATTTGCAATTTTTACCAATGTCATTTCGTCCAAAAATTGCTGCACCTCCATGAATTGTTGCAGTTCTGGAGTAATGAGATATTAGAGTATATCCTGGTTGTAACCACCCTAAGATATTATTTATAATTACCTGTTTTATTAGGCCTCTCATAAACAAAGAGTGGTCCAATTGGTTGTTTTTATGTTGCCTGTCAGCTGCTCAGTGATTTCGGTGGGTTCGTAGGTCAGGACAGTTGTTAAATGTTGATAAATATTTTCAAAGATGCTTTTAGCCTTATTTATCAACAAAGCTAAATAGTGAATACTGTAGTTTAACCTTATGAAATATCACTTATAGAATGCTGGATGATTCCCGTAACTACTTTTTTCATTCAATATTAAATTAATTAAAAGACAAGAGAATTGGGCGCCATGTTATAAATATTAACAACAATAGTTACTGGTATCAATCCAACAAACTCGAGAATGTGAGAACAGACCCGTCCCTCTTAGAAAAATAAAAAACAGAATTTTAATAAAAACAAGTATATTACAAATTAAATAAAAAAATTATTTACAACAGGAAAAGTGGAAAATTAAAACTGTGAAGCAGAACAAAAAAATATTACCAAGGAGATTGTATTTTTTCCTTCCCCGCAACTACCCCAACATTTACAAAATTTATTACTTTGGCTGGTACGATGAAAGATAAGACCTGGCAGGTTATAGATTTTTTAAACAGACAGACAGACAGTACCTTATTCCAAACTATATCAATAGAGTCTCTCCAGGTTGATCGTCTTGTTGCTTCTCGAACTATAGCTCGGCGGACAGTTTCCTGGTGAGGATATACAGACTGCAAACTCCTAGGGGAACAACGGCTACTGCTGATCTAAATGGTTATTTCAACCAACAAAAAAAATACCCTGTCCTATGGGATTTATAGTTGAACCTTCTTCTCGGTCTCGAGCATAAAAGAAAAATTACCAGTCAAAATTAATAACAAATACAGAAAATATGTATAGGTGAAGCTACGGTTGAACGAAAAAATACAATAAGGCAAAAGAAAAACCTACTGTGTATAAACAGTACTGAAATCAACTAATAGAATTAGTTAAAAAAAATTACTAAGTACTCGGTTAATTTTCTAGATGAGAAAATTACCGACAGATACTAACAACTTAATCCAAAGGTTTGAAAAATGTTATACTATTTTCCTTGATAAGAAAAATAGTTAAGAGACAAAAATAGTAAAAAGATAATTACTTAATCAAAATAATTACTCAATTTGGAAGTAATAACTTATGGTTTAATTAATTCAATTTAAAAATGATTTTAAGGTAAAAAATAAAAAACACTAAGATAACTCTTAAGAATTACGATATTAATTATTTATAATAATTATGCAAATTGAAATAAATTATAAGGTTTACCAAACATAAATATATACCTTCATCCAAAGGAAAAATTAATACCCGACAATAAATTTTGAAACACAATTTAATAAATGTGCTTAAACAAATATAAAAGAGGAAAAAATAAATATGAGTTCTGCAACTGAAATATAGTGATTTATTTCAGTGTCACACCGTGTAACAGTATAACAGGAAAGCAGAAAGATACTTCTTTACCTTTTAGATAAATTATATTAATTTTTAGATAAAGATAGCGAATAATTTATTATTTAAATAAATTATATGAATTTTCACAAAAATAAATTCTATTAATTATTATTTGAGAGATAATGAATAATTTATTATTTAAATAAATTCTATTAATTTCCACAGAAAAGATAAGTGGTGCGGTATTTTAAGTTATAAACGTTATTTACGGTAAAAATCGGTAGTCTAATAAACTTTAAGAAATCAAGTTAATCGTCTTCAAAACGTTAATACTAGCTAAAAATCTAGTAAATCCGTAAATTCAAAATATGTAGCTTTGTAATAATAAAGAAAAATGTAATTAACTGACATCAAAATAGACAGACTTTTTAGTCACGACGAGGCTTTGTGTGTTCTTCAGCAGGAAGAAAAAAAAGGACTTGAGTCCAAGAGGTAAGTGAGGGTAGCAAATTAGCAACAATAATGCTAATTTACGCAGTACGATAAGATACGATAAACGATATAAATTTCATCTATAGAGCCAATAAGGTGATCCAAACTCCTGAATTTAGTTAAATGTAAAGGACGCGCAAATATGGCAATTAGCCAACGAGCTTTACATTAAACTAATATAACTCGATAAAAATCGATATTAAAGCCTATATAAGGAAATAATTACTTTATGAAGAGCATAGGAATACCCTACATGCTCAAATTGGTAAAACGAAATTGTACTAATTATTAAATACTTCAAATTAATAATTTGACGATAATAAAATGCTACGCTCACCTCCCTACTCAAAGAACACCCAAAGACCCCTCTGTTCTGTTCTGTTCTGCCCGTGCACTCGTCAAGTGATTGATTCGCGCATGAACCAAAATCAGGACATTCCGATTTAAAACAGGATAGCAAGGTCGTAACCATAATTTGTTAAAATTATCTTTACATGGTAGACTAGTAACCTCTGCTTGTTGTTGAGTCATCCAATGTTCAGTTATTAGTAGAAATAAAGGATTTTCCTTCTTTAGTAGAATTTCCAGTTTTTCAATTTTATTCGAGATACCTTGAGTGTTTAGATGAAAACCGCTTACAATTATTTCATAATTCATGTGGGTACTTTGATCCGGTATTGGTTTCTTAGGTTTCTCAAATTGTATAAAATTATTTATTGAAGTTGTATCTACACAAGGGCGAGTGAAAATTCAGTTACGGTAGATAAAAACTACTATATGGGACAAGCTGTACAAGTTACCTATGGTAGATAAACGAATATTTCTGAAATGAATCACCTGCCACAGGTAAACAACTTTAATTGGAAATATTTTTGATATTATTTAATAGAGGTAAGTGAAGTTTGTTGCTGGGTTTATTAAACTATGTTTCAGTGCCTATTAAACTGTTCAAACAGGATAAGTAAACTATATTACAAGATCAATAGGGATA
Organism: Rhamnusium bicolor; assembly: GCA_029963845.1. Taxonomy (NCBI): domain Eukaryota; kingdom Metazoa; phylum Arthropoda; class Insecta; order Coleoptera; family Cerambycidae; genus Rhamnusium; species Rhamnusium bicolor. Next base: position 9,498 of record JANEYF010000557.1, on the reverse strand, counting down.
AGTGAGCAGAGCAGCTACTACAATTAAACTGTTTACCTGTTATTATTAATCTGTGTACCTGCTGTTATTAAATAGTATATCTGTCTCAATTTAAGTATTCATTTGTGACTACTAAAGTACTTTAATTAAAAGTAGGAGGCAAATACACAGTTCACTTACCTTTATTAAACTATTCACTTGTGGCTAGTAAAAAAAGTACCTAGGGTAGGTAACTTTGTTACTTGGAGTAGGCAGCACACTACACTAGAAATATGTTGCTGTAGAATTTTGCAATGCCCCATATCTTAAATTCGTAAAATGAGAGCCAATGTAAAATTTTGGAAAGCTAATGTGCTCGTTTGTTATGATACAAATTCTCTAAAAAAATTTTTACTCGACAAGGACATTGCAAGAATTTGAAAATCTGACAAAGTTATTTATCTTTTATTTGAATTTAAGGAGAAACTTAAACGATAGAGAATTTGCTAATAATTTTATTTGGGGCTCGTAAAAAAAAACTGAAAATAGACATTAATAAAAAACCACATTTTGCTTACAATTTGATTTGGATCTCATTTTCCAAAATTGAGATATGACACACCATCTTAAGGAGTACAGGAAAAAAAACTGTATCTATAGGTAGGTGAAAAGAATTTATAATACAAAGGTACACATGAACTTGTTATCGCACATAATATTTATCGCACAATAAAAAAGTGTTAAGGTATATAATAAAAACAAAACTACTATATAAAAGAGGACTAATAAAAAATTAAATATTTTAACAACAAAAATAATATTATACCTATATTCATTGGGTTTAGTTTAAGTAACCGTTTATTTTACATATAAATTATTTTATTAAAAATTTAAAAACTGAATTTTTAATTTAAATCTTTAAAAATCTTACAATTTATTTAAAAAACAAAATTTTTTATTTAAATTTCTCAATACAAAAAAAAAAAACCCAAATAAAACAAACCTACTTAACCATTTTTTTCAATTTATTAATATTTATAAAATAAAAATTAGCTTTCTCTCCCCCTATTTTTTAAATATTCTAAATTTTTATTTTAAAATAAATTAACAATAAATAAACTCTCTTTTTTTTAAAACAACTTAAAAATTAAAATTTTAACAACTTGATAAAATTAAAACCTTTAAAGACATAAACCTTACACCACTTCTATAGAAATTCTACTTCTTTAAACAATTTTTTAAGTTATTTATAAGGAAAAAAAATATATTAAAAGGTGTAAAATGTGAGTAGTGTGCTTATACCAACCCTCCCCTCAGACCTTGAGCGTATACGTATACGAGTATATTTCTTCAAGGCCGTAGCATCGGCAGTTTTCAATTCCTCCGACCTCAAGCATACACGTATACGGACATTTTTTTCAAGGTCACTGTTTTAGATGTTTTCTATTCCTCCGACCTTGGTCGAACAGATTTTAGGTTGCAATCTCTTGACGTGTATGTGTATGACTTGGTTTTGAAAACTTTTCCGTTATAAGGATTTAAGAAAAAGAAGCATGTGTTCGTGAATGGGGGTTTCGTAATGTAACTATGTGATTGTAATAAAGGAAGCTGAAGTGGTGATGTAAACTCATACTTGTTTTGAATCATCTACAATTAATAGGTTTTGTGAGCATAGTTTTGTGATCTGAATATTTTTAAGTGAGCATTATTTTATATTTTGTTGCAATTCTTTCACTTTATATAAAACTGTTTATTTAAACATGGCTGCAATTTCGGATATTGATTTATTAGCAATTAATGAACTTATTAATCAAGATACTTATCAGATTGTGGAACAGAGGTCAATTTCATCGTTAATTATAAATATAACTTACCTAATAAAAAATATATCTCTGGTTAATACGCGGTCAGAAAAGCGGTTTTAGTAAATTTGTTTGATGAGAGTACAATTAAACCTTTTAAATCATTCTTGTCAAAAAGGGTTGCACAGGACAGATATTATCGATAAAATAAATTCAATAGATGACAAATACACATTGGCTTATTTAGGTGAACGCATTCCAGCTTATTCCGGTACAAAAACAAGTCCTTTACTAAAATTCTCAATTCTTGAATAATTATTATTTCATAACAAAAAATAAATTTATCAATATTTAGTATTATTTTAAAGTAGTAACCAGTTAGTAAATATAATATAGTGAAAGAATGTTTATCATAAAACATAATGCTATTAGATCACTCATTAGCTCATATCAGTCAAATTAGTCAACTTTACTTTATCGATTCTACACCAATAGCATCCATGTAAGTCATTTAATAATAATTTATTTTACATTTTTTTTACATCTAATTATTTAATTTTCAGGCAAGTAGCAAATTTGTGGATGTGTAATCACCTTAAGGATGGGTAAAAGCAGAAAATATTGGTACAGCTCTTAAAAGACTGTCTTCTCAGTTATATGATCTAAGTATGGATCCACTACATGCTGCCAATTATAATCTAAACTACTGTTTTGATAATGATGAAGTTCAACATCTTATGGAGTATTTTGAAAAATATGACTTGGGTGCAAACGCATGTAAGAAATATATTTGTGGTATTTTAAATTTAGATGTATTTTGTGAACAAATGGTTCAATTGGAATTGAAACGTTATCTGTTTGAAATAATATGTATTATTAGAAAATGCTTATAATAAAACTGAAATATGTATGTTTCTTTTATTTTATTTAGTTGCAAGTTAAAATAAAATAAAATAAATAAAACACGTGTTTATAGATTATATATATTTTTATTACCTATTTGCTCACATTGCTAAAAAATTATTATTAATAATCACTAAATAAACATATTTATTATAAATTTATGTTTAAATATGCAGTACACTTATTAATAAACTGAGCATTTAGTAGAGTACCTACTGTGATTTTTGGTCGTAGTAGATGTTTTACTTAACGCCAACAAAACCACTCTGAACTGATCCATCTAAGGTCCTGTAACTTAAGTATGCATCATGAAGTATGAGGGCATATACTCGAGTTTGTTCTGGAATCTTGGTTTTCCGTGTTTAGAATTCTATTTTTATTTCAACAGTTGATGATTTAATAGCATCTGGTTGGTGGGAGCAATCAAGGACAAACAGTGGATTTTTTCTGAATTCTCCAAGATCCATCATCGGTTCACCCATATCTTTGTCATAATAACCAGCAGTTATAAGACATATGTGTGATGACACACAGACATTTTCACTTCCTAAAAGTATACAGGGTGGCCAAAAATATATTTTAAAGTTACAACTATTTGAATTGAATTTTCTCAATTTTTTTTTTAAAATGGAACGTATATTCTTGAACGATGTGATATAGAATTGAAAAACGAACATTTTTTGTACGTACATCCCTATGGCTATTTGTAACCATTTTCAATTTATTGAACATTAACTGAAAAATTCAGCAATAACTACTATAAATGTAATCACGATGTGTCGCGATGTGTTGAACATTTTTTTTTCAGTGACACCTTATGTTTGATACACGCTGTTGAAAAGCATAATAAAGTCTGAGCCCAAATTTCAGATAACAAAATTGCCATTTGCCTTACAGAATTATTAATATTTCTCGTTCGATTTTCTACCCATAGAAAATCGAAAGAAAAATGAAATGCCGCACACCGGAGTTCGATATCTACTTTAGTTTTCGAGATATCTGCCGACAAATTGTTGAGAACTTATCAAACTTTTCTTAGCAACATTTGAGCGAAGGTAAATGGCAAATGACAAATTTTGTCACTTGAAACCTCGACCTTAACCGTTTCAACTATGTACCAAAAATACGGTGTCACTGGAAAAAAATGTTTCAACACATCACGACGCCAAGCAGGGCGGATTTTTTTTGTTTATTTTATCACAATTAATAGTTTAGGTATGCGACTGTGGCAGTTTATTGTTTTAAATTTCATCTTATCAATTTCGAGAAAGACGTATTTATCATCATCCTTAAGTGGGCGCAGACACATCAGTAAAAAATAGTAAAAAAAGATTATGACACAAACACGAATACAGATAAGATATTTTTTTTTAATAAAAAAATAGATACCTGCCTTTTTATGATAATTTGTAACAATAGGAAACTGAATTATACATGTAATTACAAATATCCTTGAAAAATTTGTTTTATTGTGTGTATATTTAGACAAGATATATACATATATGTATACATTTACAAATAAAAAATTTTAAAACCAAAGTTTCGAGAATTTGTTTAATGGTCAGAATGTGTCACACAAAAACAATTAAAACACTTTAAAGATATGTATTAAACATGATTTTTTACTGGAACATCCTACCCTATGTATTATTTGATATTATGAAAGACCTCGTATGTATCTATTTACAATGTGTTGAAATTTCTTCTAACCGGTTTCAAAATATTTTAATTTATTTAAAAAATCAAGTTTGTAATCTTAAATTACCATGAAAATCGACAAAGGATCCACTGCGACCGAATTTTTAAGGTGCATTTGTATTTAATTTTTTTAAGAAAAATCAAATTAAACATGTTTCCCATGACAACCTATAATTTGATTTTATAAATAAATTTAAATTCTTATATCTTAAAAACAATTCAAAGAAATGTCAACAAATTACATATATTTTTTTAAATCAAGAAAACGAGGACTTTTATAATATCAAAAATATACAGGGTGTTCCGGTCAAAAGTTTAGTCTACATCTTTGAATTGTTTTTCGGGTCACAGATTTTGGCGATATGGACAAATTCCTAAATCTAAATAAAAAAAAGATGGTTTCTCTAAATATCCATTATCCTGTATTTTTGTGTGTCATAATTTTTTCTACTTTCATTGGTGTACAGGGTGATCACGTATAATGTCCTTTACTTGTTTATTTTTAGGGCTAGGAAAATTTTAAAAATATATCCATGCTTTGTTTTTGAATTACTTCGCCTATTTTTATACAAGGTAGATTAAGAAGTAGTATTTTTTTTAAATGGACACATAAAGATAAACTTATTTCACACTTTACCGCATACCAAGATTAATATTAAACTATAGTTTTTTTCAAAGTTAATACCAACTGTTACAAATAATAGGAATAATAATAATAAATATGCAAAGTACGTCACTTCAATAAATAAAATAGGTTAATATTTTATATACCCAAATTCAATTGTTATTGAAATATCGGCCGATATTTCAATAACAATTGAATTTGGGTATATAATATATTATATAAACTATGTCCAAAATAATGTGCAGAATTCAAAAATGGAGTTATTTACAGGGTCTTCTATTTAAAAAAAATACTCTTCTGATCTACCTTGTATAAAAATAGGTTTATACAACAGTTTTATACGTATACAAAAAAGTATTATAAAAAATATTTTAGCAAAAAAAAATAAAGAATGTGATCACCTTTTACAAGCGTAAAAAATACATATGTAACAACTTTAATTATCATTTCCCGGTTCCTATTTCTAATCTTCCTTAAAATAATTGTAAGCAAAAACGAATATTTTTCAGTTAAATATAGAAAAGAACATAGAGCCATGCTCTATCCATTATCATTATAAACAAATATTTAAAGTGAGTGTAAAAAATATAATTTTTTGTTCCACCAATGGATAGAGTTTAAAACGTTAATATAAGAATGTGCAAGCCGTTTTACTCGATACTTGTAGTTGGAAAATGTCGATAAATATATCTAAAACCAATGAAAAAATAGAGACAAAAATTGTTGTAAATGTCACATAGAACTCAAAAAATAAAACATATGTTGATTGTTCCGTTCTAAACAATCACTGACTTTATCGCTCTGCAAAACTAGACCATCCTATGTAGTTTATTTCTGGTTTAAAAAGTACGCTCTGCAAAACTAGACCATATAAAGAATTTTTCTTTCGCTATTTTAATTATTCAAATAAAACGCCCACAAAAAAATACATACATATATTTAGAATATAGAAAACATACAAAAAACAAAAGGCTCATTCAGGGCATGGTCAACAAGTAATAAACTAGGTACATACAATGCATAAAAAAGTATACAAGCTTCAGAAAATATTTACATTATTTTCAACTAATAAGTCTATTTTAGGGCGCCTTTTCTTTTTTTCGTTTTATACCAGTCTAGGAAAGTTACATATTTTAAACGTCTAAAAAACTACACGCACTAGGGCCGTTGAAAGGGGGAAAGAACGGTTACTTTTCATAAAAGTTTATCGCACAGTTCAAGAGCAAAAATAAAACTCTAGGGGGGCTTTCTCCACCTCTAGATAGATAGGCAAATCAGCCTTTTGATGCAAATTTTAATCTGCAGATTTCCAGCTCAAACTCAGAGCGGAAGCTGTTTACTTTTTAATAGGTACCTATTTCAACAATAATTAGAAGGAATCCTACCTTCTCACATAGCTTTCCTACGTCACATACTTCGTAACTCCTTTACCATAACAGCTCAACCAGACGAAATCTTGAACACAATCCAGCAACGTACATCACTAGCTCACTCAAAAAGCCTCGCTCTAGTCTGAAAACACAATAAGATAACGTACTCTAACAAAACACAAGGTAACGTGCAATGAGGACACACATCCTCTCTCTGCCGTGGCTCGGCAGAGAGTCCCCTCACAAACCTAGCCGTCTTCGCACAAGCGTTCCCCCTTTGTACCCACACCGCAAATTTTCGCGCTGGTGCACTAAAGGTCCAGTGGTCGCACAAATTATCAAAGATTTACAATTTAGTAAAGTCGGTTCTAGAATTTTTAAGGTTGACCTCAAACCAAATTATGCAATTAGCATTAAATAAAACGCAAGTTAATTATATCTAAAAATGGACCGTTACAACCATCCTATGTAGTTTATTTCTGGTTTAAAAAGTAATCTAATATTCGTGAAATTGAATACACTGTTGTCAATATTACGGAGGACTTATCCACTGCAAATCTGATATTAAATATACAGAGGATGACTGATCCACCGCGAAGCAGAATTGGAATATACATGTAATAATATACGCGCAACAGCGACACCACCTGTCTATACGGCGAAATCCGTAACTAAAATATTCAAAATATCAAAAAACACGCCATAGGTCATCCGTCTCAAAACTTATCAGGTGATGTAGGATGATGAACCGGACTGTTTTACACGGGAAACGATAGCTCCTCCATATACGGAAGACCTATCACACCCGGACGACCTATTAAATGCAAATGGTCTATTAGCGGAGGACCTATCTACTGCAGGGTACATATGTATATATACATATATATATATATATATATATATATATATATATATATATATATATATATATATATATATATATATATATATATATATCATGGTACACCGACTTTTTCTCCTTTAGTTTTGAAGATAATTGATTGAAATTTTTGATATTTTATATATATGTAATAAGCAGCACTTTTTGACATACAAGTGATTTCTTTCACTTCCGGTTTCGCTGGAAGTGACACTCTTTGAATTTTTAAATAGAACACCCTGTATATTATTGCATTTTTGAATTCTGCATAATTTTCTAAATGCAACGATACCAAATAAGTGATACTTCTTACACGTAGCTCCAGGTCTTCACAGGTTGTAACGGCGGTTGCGTAGACAATATTCTTTAAATGACACCAAACAGAGAAATCGAGGGGTGTTAAATCAGGTGACCTTGGAGACCACCTCACAGGACCATTCGTCGAAATTACGTTTTCTCCGATCTCCGTTGAAAGTAATCAATTACTATCCTTGAATTATGGGAGAAGCGCCATCTTGTTGGAAATACTTTCTCTGTCATAAATGGAAAGGTAATTAGACTAAACTGTCCTCAATTTCATTTTGCAGAAATCCCAAATATTTGGCACCAGTCAGGACTCCTTCAAATAATATTGGACCATTGATTCTACTACCGATTATTCCAAGCCAAACATTGAAACCGAACCGCACTTGAAAGTTACCCTCCCGTAATAAATTTTGATTTTCTTGTGACCAATATTTTGTATTTTGTCGGTTAAATAATACCAAATTTGTAAACCTAGATTCATCCGAAAATAAAATCATTCCCAAAAAATCATTATTTGGCTGCACGTTATTTTGCAAAATCCAATTGCAATATTCCATCCTACGTTCGTAATCATTTTCGTACAAGTGTTGGTGCAATTGGTATTTAAATGATTTATAGTGGTATTTGTGCAAAAATTCGGATTACTGTTTGGTGACTGATTTCTAATTCAAACCCAATTTGCCTTAAAGAAACAATGTGATGTTTGTGTCGGCTTTCGTACCAAAAATATCAGTGAAGAGGATTACCAACTGCACCAAGTATTGAAGAATGAAGCAAGAGAGGAGAAAACAAAAGATAAATTATCAGATGATGCAGTTGTGTTCACTATTGACCTACAGTCTGTTCTATTAAGTCCTAAAACGAATGTGTCGGCTATGTACTATAAAACCAAACTCATCATACATAATTTCACGATTTACAACTTAAAAAGTAAAGAAGTTTATTGCAATTTATGGAATGATGCAGAGGGACAATTGACCTATAATGAGTTTTCCTCAATGATTGCCACATTTTTGGAAACAGAAGTTATTCAAAAAAATAGACACAAGAAAGAAAATCATTATTTATAGCGATGGTTGCACGGGCCAAAACCGTAATGCTACCTTGGCTAATGCTTTACTTCATGTTGCGTCAGCACATAAAGTAACAATTATACAAAGTATCTTTGGAGGGGCATACTCAGATGGAAGTCGATTCGGTTCATTCATCCATAGAGAGAATAGTGAGGCATACTAAAATTAACTTGCCAGCTGATTATATAGAAATTTAAAGACGGGCTAGGCAACACCCATTTCCTTACAAAGTTCAGTATTTGACACACGACTTCTTCAAAGATTTCCAATCGATTATGTATTATAACTCTATACCTACGCTCTGGGCGAACTGCCGGCGATCCTGTTGTGACTAATATAAAGGCTTTAAAATTCGAAAATGGTATCATCCAGTTTAAACTCAGGCACATTGAAGAAGATTGGACCGATTTGTCTAGAAGAATTTCCAAATCTATTTCTTTAAATATACCTATTTCCACCTTACCAAACTTATATAATAGCAGAAGAAAGATAAAGAAAGAAAAATATGAACACCTCAAGGCCCTTTTAAAAGGAATTAATGAAGAATATCACAACTTCTATATTAACCTCCCACATGAGTAAAAATGTATAGTAATAAATAAAATATTTTGGTGTCTATTAGCTGTCTTTCTACTAAAACGGATTATTGCCTATCTCAACACAATACAAGAAATGAATTTGGAAATATGCATAACTCCATTTTAAATTCACAAAAAACTATTTAAGGTATGCAGTGATATAAAAATCTTCATATTATAATATCTATACTTCTAATACAAGAAGAGAATGCATTTTGAAATATTAGAATTTAAATTAGACAGTTTTTTGGCTCTCCTGTAAATTCTAGTCAAATGGAGTTAGGCACTTTTCTTATTAAGGCGAC
>JANEYF010000556.1:2500-28958 GCA_029963845.1 Rhamnusium bicolor | reverse complement strand
GTTTTTTTTTTTTTTTTTTTTTTTTTTTTTTTTTGCGGGGACGTAGGAGTAGCAAGCTACCCACAGTGGCCCCTGACTCCGAGCACCACCCTGGGACCGCTCTCGCATTACTTCGGGGTGGTGTCCATATTCAGCCATTTCCTACATCCCCCGTCCTCTTTCGAGATTAGGGGTTCAGGAGCTGGGCTTCCCGCTCTCTGTTGGCCTTTTCGGCCTGTTCCACCTTTTTGCTCTCCATGATATCCTTAATGTAGGCCGAGACCGCCGTCCAGGCTCTCTCGTCTTTTAGCATGGCAGGAACAAGGCCTTCCACACTCAACTCCTCTCCAAGTGTCTCGTAGAGTTTGGACCTCTCACTTTCCGTTTTAGAGCACTCGAAGATTGCGTGCTCAACGTCGTCCAAAACGTGACCACACAGTAGACACGCAGCGCTCTCGGTCTTCTTAAATCTGTACAAATACTGGTTGAAGCATCCGTGGCCAGTAAGTGCCTGGGTGATGTGATAGTTCACTTCACCATGGGCTCGATCGTACCACTCTGTAATGTTGGGGATGAGACGGTGCGTCCACCGACCCGCCGTATCCGAATCCCATCTTGCCTGCCACCTTTCCATGAGGCCCTGTCGCGCCAACTTTCTGGCCTCCTTTCTTGCGTTTCTCTCGTTGCAAGCTTCGTAAACTTCTCGCCTCTCCCTGACCATGAGGTCGATCGGTGGCGTGCTGGCTAGCACCAGCACCGCTCCTTCTGAGACAGTCCTGAAGGCCGACGTAACTCTAATGACGCTACGTCTCTGCACTGCCGCTAATCTACGCCGTACCGTTTCTCGTTCTAATGCCCCGCCCAAATCTCCGCTCCGTAAAGCATTTTTGAGTGGACAACGCTGTTTAGTAGTCTCCTTTTCGTTCCTTAGGGCCGCCGATATTTGGCATGAGCCGTGCTAGCATAGCTGCCGTAGATGCGGCGTTATCTGCGGTCTTAAGACGTGTTCCGTATATCTGAGGTGTCCGTCTACCCGCACACCTAAGTATTTTACGAATTTACTCCACGGTACAGTCTTGTCCTCTAAAGCTATCATAGGTGGTGTGAACGACCGCTTGTTCGTAATGAGTACCGCCTCCGTCTTGTGCACTGCCAACTCTAACCCATTGGCCGTGAGCCAAATGTTGGCTCGACGGATGGTTTCATTCGCCAGCAACTCTAATGTTCTTGTCGTCCTTGCGGTCACAACGACCGCCACATCATCTGCGAATCCCACGATCATCGATCCTCTTGGCAGGTCTAGATTAAGTAGCCCGTCGTACATGCGGTTCCACAGGAACGGATCGAGAACCGATCCCTGAGGAACCCCAGCTGTTACTTCATACTCTTGTCTCCGTTCTCCGTGTTGTAGATAAGCGTTCTGTCTGAGAAGTAGCTATCGATTATCCTCAACAGATACTGGGTGTACGCCGTTCTGACAGTGCCTCCATAATTTCTTCCCATCTGGCCGAATTAAAAGCATTTTTTATGTCCAAAGTGACTAGCGCACAAAATCCCCTGGTGTTCCATGGCCCAATCATCACTGTTTGCGCCACGTCAACCACTTTTGTGATCGCATTCACTGTGGACCGTCCTTTTGAAAACCAAACTGTCTCTGCGACAGTCCTCCATTTGCTTTGATATGCGCCTCGAGCCTCTGCAGAATCATCCGTTCCAGAAGCTTCCCCATGGTGTCCAAGAGGCAGATTGGTCGATACGACGACGGATCTTCCAGTGGCTTGTCCCCTTTTCTTAAGAGAACAAGGATCTGTCGCTTCCATCTCTCTGGGAAAATTCCCGTGTGGAGGCTGATGTTGAAAGCCTCCAGGAGGAGCTCTGGCCACACCTCCACCTACTACTGCAATCACCTCATTGGGAATATAATCCGGGCCTGGGGCTTTTCCGGGTCGAAGCCGTTTTCCCGCTTCGCGTAACTCCTCAACGGTAAAGGGTTCAATCTGTGCGTTGTCGTTGGTGGACGGACGCGCAGGCCTCCTCGCATGCCTTGGGAACAGGGTCGTTACAATATTTCCCACTCTCTCCGGGTTCCTTATCCCAGGAATCTGTTGTCTTCCTGCCATTTTTTTAGTGACTATCTTGTAAGGTAGTCCCCAAGGGTCCTCATCTACAGAACGGCATAGTTCAGTCCAGCAATTTCTTTTACTGGTCTTGATTGCCGTCTTTAATTTCTTCCGTGCCTCTTTGAATTCCTCGCTAAGGTTTGGCTCTTGCGGTGTATTTCTACCGCGCTGCATCTTTCGACGCGCGGTGAGGCATTTCTTTCGTAGTTCAGCAATCTCAGGCGTCCACCAATAGACTGGTCTTTTTTGTTGTGGGTGGTTCCTTCGCTTCGGCATGGTCCTATTACATGCTGTCGTGATGGTCTTGACTACAAAATCTACCAATATCCCCAAATCTCCTATCTGCGCGATGCGTTGCAGGTGTCCGCGTTGCTTAGTGGTGTCTAGAAACTTTCTAAGTTCAGACTTATCTAGTTTGCGCGGCACCCATCCGTCCTTCTTCTCTTTCATGTTACGCGCTGACAGCTGCTCCTTGTTGATCTTCAATTGTTGTTCCGCTTTTATCTCGTATTGGATATACTGGTGATCACTTAGTGTTATGTCCTCCAGCACCGCCCAACCCGACACCTTGGTCGCAAGATCACCTGTAGCAAACGTGACGTCCACCACTGATCCTGTAGAACCACGCCTAAAGGTGTAAGCTGTTCCTTCGTTGATGGTGACGAGGTCAAGTCTAGCCATCATCTCTGAGAGGGCCTCTCCTCTGTGGTCTAGTTGCCCAGAGCCCCATTCTGGCGATTTGCAGTTGAAATCGCCCACCACCAATATCTTGCCGCTCGCCGTCCGAAGACTGTCTTCCAGATTGCCGAGTTGGTCCACAAAAACGTCATATGGTTCATTGGGGGAAAAATAGCAACTGAATGTATGTATGTATGTATGTATGTATGTATGTATGTATGTATGTATGTATGTATGTATGTATGTATGTATGTATGTATGTATGTATGTATGTATGTATGTATGTATGTATGTATGTATGTATGTATGTATGTATGTATGTATGTATGTATGTATGTATGTATGTATGTATGTATGTATGTATGTATGTATGTATGTATGTATGTATGTATGTATGTATGTATGTATGTATGTATGTATGTATGTATGTATGTATGTATGTATGTATGTATGTATGTATGTATGTATGTATGTATGTATGTATGTATGTATGTATGTATGTATGTATGTATGTATGTATGTATGTATGTATGTATGTATGTATGTATGTATGTATGTATGTATGTATGTATGTATGTATGTATGTATGTATGTATGTATATATATATATATATATATATATATATATATATATATATATATATATATATATATATATATATATATATATATATATATATATATATATATATATATATATATATTGGCTATCGATCTATCATGATTTGAAGGTGTAATTCAGTGCAGGTCGGGGTATTTGCCCGCTGAGTAGTTGTTTCCTTCAAATCATATTTAATCATATATATATATATATATATATATATATATATATATATATATATATATAAATAAATATATAAGTAATCTAAATATAAATAATATAAATATAAATAAAAATAAAAATTATGAATAAAGTCCACTATAAAATAAAATAAACCAAATGTAAATCTTAGCATAACGGCATAATGGTATCTACATATCTACATCCTATAAACGTACATGCACATATACCTATAGACATATACATTTATAAACTTATACACACGTATACAATTACACACATATACACATAAATATTTTTACAAATTCATGTATCATATTTGAATAAGTAGTTTTTTTATTTAATTATTTATTAGAGCTGCTAAGTGTTTTTTAAATCAATTTGTTTATGAATATCAATTCTAGAAGTTTGTCTTATATAGTTTTTGAAACATATTTTAAAAGTATTTACTGACAATAGTTTAGGGTATGAATAAGGTAGATTGTTAGCATAAGTTTAGTTTTAATCATCTCCAGATGATGCCAACTTAGTTGGCGAAACGCGCGTCGAGTGCAATATATAATGTTTTGGTGTTTCGTGGAAAACTATTATAGATATTGTCGAATCGTCGACGTAACGAGGAATTAAGGTTTTCTTATATTATTATACAATTCAGTTATAACAAAAAAATATCAACATCAAGAATTTTCACTACTCTACTATTAAATTGTCTTCTTCAGGCGATTAAATCATTGATTTTCATATCATATTATTAATTTAATTGGGAAAATGAGAAAAGAATTAGTGGCACTTGTTTGGTATTGGTGGAGCTCCCAGTGTTAATGTCACATCAAAAATCTCAACGCTTCTCCGAGTTATAAATTTTGCAGGTCCATGATGAACCAATATCTGTGCAGAAATTACGTAGCAGAGCAGATAATATCCGACATGACTACATCCAGAATAAAACGACGCATGGGGCATGTTACACCTGGTTCAGAACCCGCCACCAAAGCCACAAAGTTCCAGATCGCTGCTCAAAATAACCTGTTAAATGACGAGGGTTCCTCAAGTTATAAGGACTGGTTGTCGAAGTAAGTAAAAATATTTTTAAATACAACAATGCGGAACGCAAACAATTTGGTATATCATTTAATATGTTTTTACATTTTATTTGCGTTTCTTAGGAGTACAACGTTAGAAGACATATATCGTCACTATGACCAGGCACAAAATCGAATAGATGGTGAAATAATTGAGGAGGATGACAGAGATGAGGAATTTGATGAAGAATATAACGGCCACATGACTGGTTATGTGTATCCAGCGAAAGGACATGGAGAAGCGCCAGTAAAACATAGGGGACACACTGGCGTGGGCACCTACTATGCAGGAGGTAAATATCACGATAACAAGTTTATTTTTATAAAAAAAGTAGAAGTTTTTAATATTTTTGTGAAATAAGTGATAATTTTCAATGGGGATGCCCATGTAAGACCAGGTATAATACAAATGTTTTTATTTCCCATTAAGTTAATTAGAAAAATAACAACAAAAGTAGGAAATAAGCGATGTTCAATAAAAACTGGTTTTAGCTTAAACCGCGAGTTAAACATGTATCTATGTATGAGGCACGAAATAATAATATACCGAAGTCGGTATTTTAACATAACATAATGTAACATAACACCATATAAATTAGACAACTTCCAAATCCAAAGCCGGAACTGCACAGGCAATGGTGATATTGATAAAAAAATGTGAATACACAACCAGTCCCTCCAACTTTGTCAGGGTGGATGTTGAGATTTGAACAAGGGAGTCAACAGGGAGTAACACCAGCTACATTTGTCATTTAACGCTGTAACCCATTGCGCTGGAAGGCTCGTATATATTAGTATGGGTAATTTAACAGAGAAGTGATTTTAGCCTTTTCTTGAAATTAACTAATGTATAATGGTTAAACTTAGATGACAACTTATTATTAGAGCTCGGATCCAAATATTATATGACTTCAATATCAGAGGCGGATTCAGGAATCGCTGTAAACACATGCACAGAAATGATAAACATGTCACATATACCAGATTAAGATAGGTGTATGTTAGGCGTTGTCCAGCTCTATTTATTATATACGAATCTGAATCCGTAACAAACAGCAAGACACATCCTTTATTATTTTCATAATTCACGTCCTATTGTGTTTTAAGACTGTTGTCCACACAATCATATATCGTTTTTGCATTTGTGAATTCTAACACTTTCGTTTATATCAAGCGGACAGGCATTGCCACTGACTCATCCATTCCCCCGATCAATAAATAAATACTTTTGCGATGTTCTGGCGACTAGCGTCGGCGGTTTTGTCTACACTAACCCATACGTGTTTGTCTTGCAATTCAGAAATAATTTCTAATTTAATATCGTTGCACATCGGCGATATACCCCATGTTTATCGCTAAATGTCGCCAGTTAAAAAGAATATGAGCGATGGCTTTGATCTAGGAAGAAATGAGATGGATTAAGATACACCCAACAAAGTAAGGTCAGTCTTGTGTTCCATTAGCTACCTTCAAAACACTCACACTGATACGTCCACTTCACTTGTTCAGACGGTTTTTTCTAACATTTGGCCACGTTAGCCATTTTACACATGGTATAATTCTTCCTTAATGTGGATTCCCCAGGCACAGCAACGTAATTGTACTTTTCACTAACATAATTTTGCTGTTCAAAATTATGGTTATCTAGTTTGATTAACAGGATGTTTTACGCCGCTATCATTTTAACTAAATTTAATTTAAAACAGTTTTAATCATCTCCAGATGATGTCAACTTGGTTGGCGAAATGCGCAGTATATAGTGATTTGGTGTTTCGTGGAAGACTACGTCAATGTTAAGAAAAAGAAGAAAAAACTTATAGAACAACATTACCAAAGCAACTTTATAATAAACAAATTGCAATAAGTGAATCAAAATTCAAGTATTTACAGGATCTGAAATTAGTCACAGAAAAGGATCATCACGTTTTTTATGACAGTTTGACGTATAAACCGGACTCAAAGAAACATTAGTTGTCCCGTTCAATTTTCTTAATAAATAATATTTTTTTTAATTTAAAAACAAATTAAGTTCCTCTTCTTGATAAAAGTTAAAATATACAGTGGAATGAAAAATAATATTAACTGAAAATTTTTGTTAATTATTATTTACTAACTTTTACAAATCTTATCACAGATAATTATAACATATATCTTTTTAAACAATTATTTTCCCGGCTATTTGCCAAAACGCTGAAACTTGGATTACAAAAAAGCTATTATGCACATTATGTTCAGTACTACTGACTCAATAATGTTATTTTTAATTTCAACTATTCTGTCTAATAAAACCAAAAATAAATAAAACACAAGGTACTCACCAGTTGACACTCACTCTCTCTTTTTAAACAATTATTTTCCCGGCTATTTGCCAAAACGCTGAAACTTGGATTACAAAAAAGATAATATGCACATTATGTTCAGTACTACTGACTCAATAATGTTATTTTTAATTTCAACTATTTTGTCTAATAAATCCAAAAATTTTAAAGTGAGTGTCAACTGGTGAGTATCTTGTGTTTTAATTATTTTTGGTTTTATTAGACAGAATAGTTGAAATTAAAAATAACATTATTGAGTCAGTAGTACTGAACATAATGTGCA
Source organism: Rhamnusium bicolor (assembly GCA_029963845.1). Taxonomy (NCBI): domain Eukaryota; kingdom Metazoa; phylum Arthropoda; class Insecta; order Coleoptera; family Cerambycidae; genus Rhamnusium; species Rhamnusium bicolor. The sequence continues at coordinate 21,717 of JANEYF010000556.1, read as the reverse complement.
TATTATCTTTTTTGTAATCCAAGTTTCAGCGATTTGGCAAATAGCCGGGAAAATAATTGTTTAAAAAGATATATGTTATACTTATCTGTGATAAGATTTGTAAAAGTTAGTAAATAATAATTAACAAAAATTTTCAGTTAATATCATTTTTCATTTCACTCTATATTTTTTTTAATAAAATTTATTTACATAATAAAGTTTAGTAACACTAGTTTTTTTTATAAATAAACCTATCAAAAGATATTCAAAATGTCATGTGCAATTCACAAGTCAATCAAATTCTGCTATATGCAACCCCAAACTTAAAAATTATGTAATATAAATATAAAATGATGAGTGAATTTAAATGCAATACTTACAGTGAACTTACCTCACTAATAAATCTAGATAATATGGAACAGATATAACATCACAAAAATATAAAACCATTAATTAAACAAGTTTTTAGTGTTTTCTGAAAAATTATGTATTTATCACATAGCAGATATTGCATAATCAAAGACGATATGTTTATTAAACGTTGGCATAGTATGCGACCCTCCATAGTAAAACGGGGTACCGACCAGCAATTGTTGTTTACGTACATATAAATAAAGCTGGCCGACAGAGCCGTCATATGACTCATATGTTTACATCATATCATAGTACTTGAATAAGTACAATAAATGGAAATAAATCTTAACAATAATGTTACATTTTATAAAATTTTTTATAAAACTCACCCTTTTAAGCAGAATTTATGAAGTAGTTTGGTTGTCGTCATCACAAAGTGGGGAAGATCTATAGTATAATAGCATCAGGTATGTTTCTACAGCTGTCTCCATCAGCGGTGTTCGCTTTGGTGAAAAAATATGTTTGTATTTTGAAAATGACCGTTCAACATCTACGGATGTAATACAGGCAAAAGTAAAACAATCTGTGAACTCACTTAACGAAGTTGTAGATGCACCATCACAAATTTGTCTTAATTTGCTAAAATCAGGATCTTTCTGTAATACACTCTCGAATTTCTCACTAACGCGATTATTTTTTGCGTCATTTATAGCCTGTAGCTGTGTATTTACGTCGTCCACTATTTGCAGCGATTCCACTAACGACAACGAACTATTTTGCAATTTTTCTATTGCGTCGTGTAGTCCTCTATAATTGTTATTAATAGTTTTTAAATCTGTTTCAAGGGAAACGTCTTGGAAACCTTAATAGCTGCAGCCTCGTTAGGGTTGAACTGTAGTATCACAGCTTTTATTTGTTGAAAATATTCAGCATAATAAAAAGCCGCTTTCAACCACGTTCCCCAACGTGTAAGAATCGGCTCTGGTGGTTCAGGGATACCAGGACACTGTCTGTGAAATGCTCGAAGCCGTTTAGGAGATTTGAGAAATACTTTTTTGTATCTGCTATTAATGCATCTACCTCTGGAAAACATTTTCGAATCGTTTCTGCCACTAGATGTAACGCATGCACTTTACACGTAACATGTAAAAACCTACAATTGTCTCTTTGAAGAGAACGGCCTACCACGCGCATTGTCGCGGCACCATCAGTCATAAACATCAATACTTGACTTGTTGAAAGTTCAAATTTTTCGAATGTCTCCAACACCACACGCGTAATTATTTCGCCAGTACACGCAGCTAGTCTTTTACTAGCTAGTAAAAGTGGAAATGTTGGTTTAAGAGGGTCCAGTACACGTACTATAATATTTAAAATAGAATTCTTTTTACAATCTGTCGTCTCGTTAATCCATAATCAGAGCCGTGTATTTTTTAATCCACATTTAATCCTATTTACAATGTCTTCACGAGCAGCTAGAATATATCTACTAAACGATGTACGACTTGGTAAGTTCACCTGGGGATTGTATTTATTCCAAAACTCCCGAAATGGTTGTTTATCCAGTATGTGTAGCGGAATATTACAGGCTATTAACATTAACAATAAATCAAATATAAACTGAGTTGTCAAAGGCATGCCATTTTTTTTATTTTGATGTTGCACGGTATTGATATGACGACGACAATCTGTTTTGTGCCAGCACATTAAGTCTTGATTGCAAACTTTACAAATTATTTTGCATCCGTCATAGAATAAATCCGGAAATTCACCGATAAATTTATTCACTGTGTCCGCGTACGGTCGTTTTTTACCCTTTGGCGCGTTTGACATTATGTATAATTTACAGGTACAACCTCACGCATTAACCTTTCAAATAAGACTGCAGCGTAAATCACTTCTAAATCGGCACGTGTGACGCCAGCGCAAGACCTTGGCTGCACTCCAGCCACCTCGGCCAGCTTTACATATAAAGCCATTTCTAAACACCGCGCTACAAGTAACATGACTGACAACGCTTATTTTTTTTAGTCTCTAGACACGACCTTTAAGAAGCTGCGATATTACTCATTTACCTATGATATTACTTCGCTTCCTGACTTGTGGCGCGATTTCTAGAAATGACTTTATTCGTAAACAATTACCGGTCGGCATCCCCTTTTAGTGTGGAGAGTCACATAATATGCAATAGACAAAAAAAACTAAATTTACATTTAGAATATATTATACTATTTCCTAAAATATTGGCAACATTCGATGAACACGATAAACTAGCTAATTAAGAAACAATTCAGTTTTAAAGGACCATTCAAAAATAAACCCAAACTACTAAGTATATTAGACATATATTGCTCCATAGGTGGCGGATATTCTTATCCAAATCCTGCTTACCATAACGGTGGTGGCTCAGGAAACCACCATGGTGGTTCAGAAGCATATCCTCATGGTGGAGGTTCAGGATATCATAGCGGCGGAGGTTCAAGTTATCCCCACGGTGGTTTAGGATATCATCATAGTGGAGGAAGTGGTTTTTCCCACGAAGATCATAATGGATATGGAGGCGCTATATATTCGGATCACGAAACTGGCAGTGCTGGTAAGATTTAATAATCATTTATTTGGTAATTCATACCATATCATTCATATGACATTTGATTACAGATTGCTAGGAGTATATGTGATATGCCCTATTAGTGTTCAAGTGATAACTTCATTCTGGAATTTATATCAGGGCGCTTCAGTTCAAAACAAAGACAATATCGATGTATGTTCTTTACACAATATTCGATGTCATTCTAATTGTATTTACTTATATTCACCGCGCGATATTGCTATACAACTATTATTACAAGAGTACTTTGCAGTAATGCAAAAGTCCTGAAATAAACATATCCATCGAAAAAAATTAGTTGAGCATTATCCTCCGCTCAATTAAGTAGAACAAAGAACGTTTAGTGCCATATCTCCAAATAAACAGTTATGCAGCCACGGACACGTGTTTTGGAGTTATTGCTCCTCGATATCGTAGCGTTGCTAAGGAATTGGATCTAGAATGTGATAGATCAGGAACAAGTGCTAAAATTAGGCTGGAAAGTACAGTACACAGTACTCAATATTCCGTAGCTACGATACGCTGATGAGTGGCAATAACTCCGAAACACATGTCCGTAGCTGCATAACTGTTCTTTTGGGGATACCGCACTAAACCTACTTTGTTGTATTTTGAACCCCAATAAATCTATCTTTTCTTGTTTGTATGTGCCAGGTGAAAACGGTCAGTACACATAGAACTCTGTGTGTCGACTGTGCTCATCGAGACACCATTTGTGGCACATGGGAACATGAAGGCACTAATTTAATACCGTGTACTGTACTTTCCAGTCTTATTTTAGTTCTTGTTCCTCATCTATCACATTCTAGATCCAATTCCTTAGCTACGATACGTTGATGAGGGGCAATAACTCCGAAACACGTGTCTGAATTTGCATAAGTGTTTTTGGGGGATATGGCACTCAACTTTCTTTGTTGTATTTTGAACCCCAATAAATCAATCTTTTTTCTTTTTCAATTAAGTAGGTAAAATATGGCTGATGGTGGATTTAGATTCCAATAATATATTGATGATGATGATACCTAGGATCACTTTATAATAAACGTGCTTGTTGTTCATACAAAACGTTAGCTTGAACAAGTGGAGTGAACATGAAGTACATTACAACAGAATATACATTTTAAACTCTTGACATGTTTCTAATAACAAAAATTTGCCATTATAAAAATACACCCTGCATTCTTATGAAATGTGAATTTTAGTGTCGTATATCGCTGAAAATAATACAAATTTTCAACTATACTGGGTGCTCCATTTTCACAGTACATGCCTCAACTTTCTTATTTCAAATGGAATGGTAAATTTAGAGTCCATACAAAATTTTCAGTGGTATGAGAATAGGCCTACTTTCTATTATTTATTTGATAGATACTTAACTTTCTTCGAAAATTGTGATGCATCGATTTTGAAAACAAAGATCATTAATGCAAAAACGCTTTTTTTGTGAAATTTTGCCCTTTAGATTATGAATGTCGTGATCGTTTCAAAATAATTTAAAATTTTTATATTTTCAGCATCAATGTTATTGAACTTTAAACTCAATATTTTCAGTTTTTTTTAAATGGCACACCCTACATATTTTTATTTTTTGTGAAGCGTAGTCAGCTGTCTTCGATTAATATACAAATCAAACCGTTTTCATGATATTTACACGTTTTAAATTCAATTAAATTAATTTAATTAAACACTACAAGTAATACAACTCCCTGTGTCCCCTCCCATCTTATCAATTTTTCAGCGGGTTATGAAAACTCATCGTCAAATTATTCAATTTTGTAACAGAAGAATATTTATTGTAGATAATTTTCAGATTTTTAACTTTAATGATTAATCAAGCCACCATATAAGATACTTTTACTTTTATTGTTATTGCAAAGATAAAGCTTTGTTATAATAAATAAGATAATGGATTAGCAAAATGCTTTTTAAAGCAACTATTCCTATTTATGACACAAGGACGAAAAAATGCAGTTTTTTGTCCGATTACGACAACCGTATGAGTACAAAAAACATTTTTGTTCGTGTGTCATACACTATTTTTTATTCGACTGTAAGAAGAAAATAATATATTTTTATCTTATATTTATTTTAATTGACAAATCTGATCGTAATGGACTTCACGTCACTTTGACACAATTTAATAAAAATATCGTGACAATTTATTTCATTTGTTTATGATGTTTATTATTTTGCTCATAATATTATTTACCGCCCGAAAAGAAATTTTCGTTCTAAGACAAAAATATTTTTCAGTGGGGAAAAATATTCGAACCAAAAAAACATCACTTTCAATATATTCGAATAAAAACATTTTTTAAAGAACTATTTTATTTTCAAAATCGAATGTACACCATAAGAACTAAAATTTTCTATTAATTGTTCAGTAGTGTAAAAAATATTATTAAAAATAAGTAAACCGGAGCCCATAACGGAGCCAATGAAGTTAAACACAAAATTAAACAAATATATAGCCATTTTTTTATTAAACAAATACAAAAAATATTGATCTGTAACTCCCTGTATCTTTCAAAGGAGCATTTTTTTTATAAAAAAGTTCAAATATGTTGACCTGAAGTTGGTTGGAACCTTTGATGTAAACAATGACGTAGTTTCTCACAAAACACTAAAAACCATATATTGCACTCGACGCGTGTTTCACCAACATCATTAGGAGTTGACTAAAACTAACCTTATAACAATGTATCCTATTTATACCTAAACTATTGTCACGGTTTAGTGAACCGTGATTCACTAAGCATTAAAGCGGGCTATTTGGGATTGGCCCACACCCTCTATTTATACAAATTTTACACTTTATGATTTTCACGATTTCCAATGCATCCAGCTGTATAGTATTCGTTACATCATAATTAATCTTAAAATGCGAAAACCTATTTTATAGTTGTTCTCAAACGCATGTTGGGCAACACTAGACTTATCTGTTCTATCATATTTGCGATGAGCCATATGCTCCTTAAATCTAGTTTGAATTGATCGTCTCGTTTGTCCAACGTACTTTTGACTATAGTCCTTACAGCTAATTTTATAAATCTTCAACTTTTCGTTGGTTTAAATTCTGTCTTTTGGATTGCCTAAAAGTTATTGTAGTTTATTTGAATGAAAGAATGAACCACTGTCATACTTACTATTTTTTAAAATCTTAGCAATACCACGAGTGGTATGAAATCCATACAAATTTCAGATTTTCTCTTTCATTTTGAAAGGTCAAGGAATTTCGAAGTGTCTTTAAATATACGTTTCCTAGTTATTTTATCAATTAAACATAGAATATCCATTACTCGCAACTATATCCTTAATCAATGCCTTTTCTTTTTTCAAACCCCTCCTTATTTAGGGAGAAGCTTAATAAGTGATGAACTAGGAAATTAAATCGTTAACGGTTCATTTTAATCATCTCCAGATGATGCCGACTTGGTTGGCAAAGCGCGCGTTGAGTGCAGTATCTATAGTATTGCATTTTGTTTAAACTACGTCGGTATTTTCATATCATCAATCCGTCTTACACGTTTGGTGATTTAAAACTAAATCGGCATGAAAAAATAATTTAAAAAAAGTCAACCTAACAGGTTAAATATATTTTTTTAATGATTTGAAATTCTCGGAAATAAATACACACCATCAAAGGCACTGTCTGCCACCTCTTATGACATTTATAGTTGCACCCAGTACCATTAAATAATATAATAAGTAATTTTCAGGACATTCAGCTTACGGTGGCGGTCATGCGATACATGAGCACGAGCATGTGTATCACAGTTACCCACCTAAATACCAGGGACACCATGAAGACAGCCATAGCGACAAAAGAACATGATTTGTCTGACTTATTCGACATAGCTTTAACTGCACTGGCTTTTCTGTCATTTGGTTTGTTCATTGTCCATGTAATTATGTGTATATCCGCTGCGGTAAGTACGACAAAATTATAAAATTATTTTAATAGTGTAGTAATTTCAGATAGACGACCTCTTGGGAAAATGTCGCAGCTTGATGTCGCTTTTTTATTTGAACAATTTACGATATATAATTTGGAACAATTTTAGAATAATTAATAAACAGATATTAATTTATTTGTTACATTTTCAATTTACCTCTCGAAGAGATAGATGTATATAAAGGAAAATTCATGTAATCACCTCCTCCGAAACGGAAAACATCTTCACATTTGAGGCTCTTATAAGTGTTTGTCTTAAGACTTAAGACACTTAAGACATTTACTATATATGTATATGAAAAAATTATTGCGATTTTTTTTTGTTAAATTCGTCTTGGATTTAATAATTTTTCAGCCATGTGGGTCAAGCGGATGCTGAATTTATACAAGGAATATGATTTGCATCCCATACAATCAAGTGTTATAAACTTTATAAATAAATTCTAAATGATAAAAGAAACAATTCTTATCAAATAGTGAAAAATAGAGAAGTAGTTACGCTTGGGCTTGCCGTTCTCAAAGTCACAGATTCAAGCCTTACCTAGTTTAATTGTTTTTTTTTTGCTTAATAGTCAGGATTACATTAGGTTAAATCCACATTTAACCGCTTGTTGTCGTTTACTTATCATCCCTTTTGGTAACCGGTGTTTACTTATTCTTTGGAATGGATCTGCGTAGCATATAATATATTATTTAAATAACATACTCCGATTCAATATGAAATTCATTCAATAGAAGATCTGGAACTGTTGATGTGAAGCATGGAGAAATTGCGTTTTTTTTTTAAATTCGTCTAGGATTTAATAATTTTTCAGCCATATGGGTCAAGTGGATGCTGAATTTTTACAAGGAATATGATTTGCATTCCATACAATCAAGTGTTATAAAAGTTATAAATAAATTCTAAATGATAAAAGAGACAATTCTTATCAAATAGTGAAAAATAGAGGAGTATTACGCTTGGGATTGCTTTTCTTACAGTCACAGATTCAAGCTCTACCTAGTTTAATAACAACATATTTGCTTATTTGTTTATTTTCGAGATACATTAGGTTAAATCCGCGTTTAATCGCTTGTTGTTGTTTACTTATCGTCACCTTTTGGCAACCGGTATTTACTTCTTCTTTGGAATGGATCTGTGTAGCATATAATATATTATTTAAATAAGATACTCTGATTCGATATGAAATTCATGTAATAGAAGATCTGGAACTTTTGATGTGAAGCATGGATATTGCGATTTTTTTTGTTAAATTCGTCTTGGATTTAATAATTTTTCAGCCTATGGGTCAAGCGGATGCTGAATTTTCACAAGGAATATGATTTGCAATCCATACAATCAGGTGTTCAAAAATTTATAAATAAGATCTAGATGATAAAAGAAACAATTCTTATCAAATAGTGAGAAATAAGGAAATAGTTATGTTTTCAAACAACTATTTAATTTAGAAACGAAGATGTCAATATAAATGACTTTTAAACGATGCAAAAATATCATCCACATACCTAAGCCAAACCTTAGGGAAATACTCGAATTCTTCTTTTGCTTCCTCTTCGAATCTATTGTTGAAGAGACTGACAATGAATGGTGACAAGGAGTTACCCATTGCGTTTCTTCATGTTGTTCGAAGAAATTTTCATTGAATCGAAAGCAATTTTGCTTCATGCAAAGTTTAGAGAGTTGAGTATATTCGTTTACTACATCTTTACTGAGATTGTTTGATTCAAGTAAAAGTTAGTCGAAGGTCTGTGGTATCAGAATACTTGGAAAAATGCTTTAAGGGTTATAATGAAAATTATGTTGGACAAACTAGACGAATAGTTCAAACCAGATTCAAGGTGTATATGGCTCATCTCAAAAATGGTAGAACAAGTAAGGCTAGTGTTGTCCAACATGCGTTTGAGATTAACCATAAAGTAGATAGTAGCAATTTAAGATCAATTTGGAATGTAACAAATTTTAGACGGCTGGATGTATTTGATAGCTTGGATATAACAAAGGATAAAAATAATATGAATAGTGACAGAGGGCCAATCCCATACAGTCCAATCTATTAGTTAGTGAGTGACGGTATAGTTTAGGTATAAATAGGAGACCTTTTTAGATAAGGTTAATTTTAATCATCTCTAGATGATGCCAAGTTAGTTGGCAAATCGCGCGTCGAGTGCAGTATGGTGTTTTATGGAAAACCACATCGGGTTAACGCTTCACATCAGAAGTTCCAGAAGAAGTAAACACCGGTTGCCAAAAGGTGACGATAAGTAAACGAAACAAGCGATTAAACGCGAATTTCAACTCATGTATTCCGAAAAACTGACTTTTAAACAAAAGAAAAACAAATAAAAAAATATGTTGGTATTAAACTAGGTAGGGCTTGAATCTGTGACTGTAAGAAAGGCAAGCCCAAGCGTAACTACCTCCTTATTTTTCGCTATTTAATAAGAATTGTTTCTTTTATCATCTAGATTTTATTTATAAATTTTATAACGACTTGCGAAGCAAGTACCGAGAGCGGCGACCTCTAGCCCAGGTGGACTAAACTGCTGTTATTAACATGCTTCGCAAGTCGCTATCCGCCACAGGAACATCTATGATGTCGGTCGGATAGTAGCATTTGGACCATATGAGAAGTTTCACATACCTCTCACCACTACTCAATTTACTTTAGTCAGTATATGACTAGCAGGTTGGCCACTATCATTTGTCTGTTCCATGACCTATGGCATACTGAAGAGAACTAATAAGTTCGAAACCGGTCTATGTCTGGTTAGGAATTGACAAATGATATTGGCTACCGATCTATCACGATTTGAAGGTATAATCCAATGCAGGTCGGGGTATTTGCCCGCTGAGTAGTTGTTTCGTTCAAATCATATTTAATAACAGCAGTTTAGTCCACCTGGGCTAGAGGTCGCCGCTCTCGGTACTTGCTTCATAAGTCGCTATCCGCTACAGAAACATCTATGATGTCGGTCGGATGGTAGCATTTGGACCATATGAGAAGTTTCACATACCTCTCACCACTACATACTAAAATATGAAATATGCACGATTTAAAATAAAAAAGTTACTTTTGCTTTGCCGCCCCCAACGACCAGAAAAACTAATCTGCCGATAAGGTTAATTTTCTATAGTTATTGGAAATGTCATAGTAAAATATGAAATATGCACCATTTTTAATGAAAAGATACTTTTACTCTGCGCCCTCAATGCCCGGAAAAACAAATGTGCCGATGAGGTTAATTTTTTATAGTTAGTGTACTAAAATATGAAATATGCACGATTTTTAATAAAAAAGTTACTCATGCTCTGCCGTCTCAACTCCTCAACGCTCGGAAAAACAATTCTGCCAATATCATTTGTTTTTCTTGGACCTGATCACACTAAAATTTGAAATTTTCACGACAAGTATTTCAACAATTAAAACGAAAAAGATATTTCGGTTTTATTGCTGACAATTTATTGCTAGAATAACTCGGTTAATTGAAAACTGTAAACAACTACAATTTTTAGATGTATTAATAATTATTAGAATAGTGAAAATAAGTTTGAAATATACAGAAAAGATACCAGTAATTTAAGATTTAAAAACTTTCACCATTGGGCTCAACACAAAATGGCGAGTTTTATTTTCCTAATTCATCACCTATTAAACTTCGCCCGCAATAACGAGGGGTTTTAAAAGGCATTGATTAAGGATATAGAAGTGAGTAATGGACATTCTGCAAGTTTAGTTGATAAAATAATTAGGAAATGCAAATTTAAAGAGACGCTTGTGTATAGATTCCATACGATCCTCGATTCACCCGTGGTTTGCAGTCTACGATTTCATGAAGCCAATTAACATAATTACCTTGAGTGTCAGGGTTGTATATTAAAAAATACAATAAATACTATTAAGAAATCTAGTGTACGCATTTTTATAAATCAAATAATAATTACAATAATTTACAGCACAACAACGCTACAACCACAGCAGCTACCATGATGATGCCAATGAGCATGAGTCCAACTGCGACGGCAACAGGAGGTATGATGACAAGCACAGGTACAGGTGGTGGTGGCATGACAGATACTGGGGGTGGTGGCACTGACATGGGAATGGGTGGTGGTACTGCTGGTACAGGAATGGGAGATGGTTCCACTGGTACTGGAGATGGTGTTATAAGTACTGGTACAGGGGAGGTCAGTCACCTGGCACTAGCACAGGGGGAGGTTCTACTGGTACGGGAATGGGAGGGATTCCTACAGGTACTGGCGCAGGTGGTTCGACTGGAGCAGGTACAGAAGCAGGTGAAACTGGGACGGGAGGTGGCACTATGGGAGAAGGAACAGGAGGTGGCGGTACTGGAGATACAGGTGGTGGTGCAAATGCAGGAGGAGATACTACAGGGGATGCTTCTCCAGGTACTGGTACTGGTACTGGCACGGGAGGTGGAACTACTGGTACCGGAGGTGGAAGTACTGGTACTGGAGGAGGGACTACTGGTACTGGAGAGGGAGTTACTGGTACAGGAGGGATACTTCCCCTGGAGGTACTGGTGATGGTGGCGGTCCAGCTACTCGGGGGAACAGGAACTGGATCAATAAGAGAGTACTTTTAAGTTTAGACTAAAAAGGATATTCCCACAATAACTAATCCAAATAACCAAGCGTTAAATGAACTAGCTAGAAGAGTATTGATATCAATTGAAGCAGCACTGGTAGCAAATAATGACGATGGTGTATGTTTAAGAAAGATCCTTTGTGAAAACAATAAATTTTCTAGAAATTTAGATGGAAAAGATAAAATAATTATTCCAATGTGGAGGTGAATATTATATGTGCATATTTCATCGTTTTTAAATATTCTGTTATTTTTTTGTCTTATTTTGTTTTTAGTTTAGGAATGAGTTGGTTGTCGGGGCGCTTAGTGAAGAGTATATCACCAGCGACATCGATGCTTGATACATTAAAAGCATCTATTCTGGGTCTTGGTAAAGCTAATTGTGAAATAATATATCAAGAATGCGATTTAAGAAGAGAAAGGAGGGAAAGAAGGAAAAGACGAAGAAGGCGAAAAAGAAATACAACTTAATTTTGTCGTACGGATCATCTTATATTAATACACTATTTTTGTAAGATTTTATACAGTATATTTTCTAAAAGAAAAGAAGATGTAAAATGTTTAGTCAAATTTAAAATTAGATATACAAAATTATATGGCATTAATATTATTAATTCTCGCAAATTTTTGCAAATGCAAAATCTTTTTGAGTACTAAAAGTATGTATTATTTTTTAACATTTTTTTTAATGTAAATGTTGATATATTAAAGAATATTAATTTTTAATAATAGTTTTAATAAAAAGTGTAATGAAATTAAATAAACATTTTAAATATTGATCTCATTTTTTTTAAATCCTCTGACAGAGTTTTTCACCATATTGTGTCTGTAGAGAGTTCGAACGTTTGATGTGATAACTCACTGTTTTTCTCAAGTTATTTATAGTCTTCCCAGATATCATAGTCATCTGATTATTATGTTGTTTATTGATCATTCGTCAAATGACGTTAACTTATCATAATAATGTCACTTTATGTTATGACTAGATATGAGGAATATATACTATATACTATATACTTATACTATATACTGTATACTATATACTATAAACGATACACTATACACTATATACTATATACTATATACTATATACTATATACTATATACTATATACTTATATATACTATATACTATATAGTATATACTATATACTATATACTATATACTATATACTATATACCATACTATGCCATGGAACTTCCTAACAAATTAGTTTTTTCCTATTTTACAAGTAAATAAATAGTAAATTAAAAATAAAATATAAAAACATTCAAATTATCCTTATAATATTTCGTTACCAATTTGCTAGGTTTAGGCAACAAATTAAAATGTTGGATATGCATATTTGTTTAGTAAGTGTCAGTATATATAAGGTTTATCCAATGTAAAAATATGCTGTGGCTTACTTGCACAGTATCAACAATGTTAGCATGTTGATACTTCCTAGCATTGTTAATATTACTAACGAATCACTGTCAAATGTTGAGAGTTATGTTAATTATTTTATTATTATGTTTATGGTAGTCAGGGAAATAATAATTTTTTAATGATTTCAATAACTAATAATTAATATTTTTGAATCTATACATTTTCGCAATTCTCCTCGATTAACATTTTAAATCCACTGTGTTTGATTAATTCTGGTAATACCCACATATTATGCTTTTAACAAAAAATATTTCTAATGAGATAATTTCTAAAAAAAAAAACCAGTACATGTGGACGAAGTCATGGGTTCTAAGCTACATGAAGTCATTAATGTTATTATCCGTATTTTGAGTGCTATTCAGAGTACACCTATACTGTTAATACGTAGTAAATGGGTGTTGCAAACCAACGCGTCAATAGTTGAACAGATAGTGGTAAATGCTATGTGTAATATTGGTGTTAAAAGTGAATGTTGTCTACGCAGAACAAATTATTATATATCTATATGCCTTGAACAGAAGGTTTTATGAAATGTTAAGACGCTCGAAGTATATATTTTAATTGTTCCGTACAAATTATTGTTATTGTCTCTTACCTCATGTGCCGGCCCTGCATACACGGAAATTGTCCGGTTCCTAACCGATATAATTTGCGAACATACTAGATCCACTGGTTTACAAATATGAAATATATTGATTTTGATGATATGGAAATGGTAGCACACTATCGACAACTGTATATAAAATGTCAGAAGAACAATGCACTGTTCATTATAATGATAAATTGTAGAACTCGCATAGGTGCTCGAATAAAAATTGTAGTTGAGTGACTGCGATGTTGTGTTCCACGGACATTTGAGGTGCTGTTGCCAGCCGCTTTAGAGCTACATAGTAATTGGGTCGAAACTGATTACCTGCAGGGATGAAAATGACGAGGTCCTTGTGCACGTGCGGTCTCTGGTTAAGGCCTGCGATACACCTATACTCCTAATCAGTGGGCGTTTGTGTCCCCACACACCACCGGTTGCAAATACGACCGCTAACACTTGCACGTATTCAGTCAGCGGTAATTCATATGATTTCAGCGATAAGCTTTCATTTTAATAGATTAAAGGGTAATTGTTCAGCTTTTTATAAATGTTAATTATTTCATGATTTCCTTTTGTATTGCAAGAAATCGTAAAGATTTAATTAAAAATATAATACATACTCGGAATTAATTAATAATGGATTGAAATTATTTCTTGATGGGAAGTTCGTGGAAATAGGGACAAAAGACACTAAACCAGTTCAGTCACCAACGTTTCGATATATTATTAAATCTTCTTCAGAGCTCTGAAACTTACAGTTAAAACAAAATCCATGAGATTTGATAATTTTAACAAAGAAAAAATTATCAATTATTTATTAATAAAGGTACAACAAAAATAAAATTCAAAGGTATTCGAATAGAGAGGTGCACCTTTTGTTAATCAATACAGAAGTATTGATTGTTTTCGATTCGTAAATCAGATTTATTGGCAACCTAAACGTCCAGATTGTTTTTTGGTAAAAATTTTTGGTACGGTATAAATTTTGTATATATATACCGGGTGAGTCACGAATTGCGCTCGCCCCGATATCTCCTAAAATATTTGGAATAGAAAAATTGAAACTTCGAGGGCTTATTATACGACTAAAATGCCATCTCTTCAAAAAAAAATCAAGTTTGGTGCACATCCGGTTTGACCGGAAATGCCCACAACTTTCGATTTTTAAATGAAACACCCTATATATTTTTACATTTTTGGAATCTAGAGGAAATTTTGAATACAATACATTCATTTTGGTCACTTTTTGATAAACATTAAAAATTTTATTAAAAAATCTATTTCTGATCCAGAGTGCTGTGGTGCCCAAAATATATTTTAGTTTGTGTGCTACGTTACTATGATTTTTCCAATGTTATTAGGTTACCAGATTTTAAACAGAAATGTGTCATTTTAGTTTCCAAAGCCCACTAATCTATTAGCCGCATGTTTCTAAAAGCTTGGTTGGATTGTATTTTGGCTGAAATCTCAAATATTTCTGAGCGGATTTTCAAAATATTGGTATCATTAGATTCGTATGAAAATGGGGTATTTAAAAATGTTGGTGGACGGTTAACTTCCCATTTAAAAAACCGAGTTAGTGGGTAAAAATCACATTTAAAAATTTTAAACGCCTCTAGACAATTAAGTAATGCAATCATATTGCTCTTTTTATTTTTATAGTAACGTAGCACACAAACTAAAATATATTTTGGGCACCACAGCACTCTGGATTCAGAAATAGATTTTTTAATAAAATTTTTAATGTTTATCAAAAAGTGACCAAAATGGATGTATTGTATTCAAAATTTCCTCTAGATTCCAAAAATGTAAAAATATATAGGGTGTTTCATTTAAAAATCGAAAGTTGTGGGCATTTCCGGTCAAACCGGATGTGCACCAAACTTGATTTTTTATTGAAAAGATGGCATTTTAGTCGTATAATAATCCCTCGAAATTTCAATTTTCTATTCCAAATATTTTAGGAGATATCGGGGCGAGCGCAATTCGTGACTCACCCGGTATATATATATATATATATATATATATATATATATATATATATATATATATATATATATATATATATATATGTCTCCATGGTCTAGAGGTAACGTACTTGCCTCGAAACCTCAGGGTCCCGGGTTCGATTCCCGGCCGAGGAACTGGGATTTTTCTGTGAGAGAGATTAATCGTAGTATACTCGGATATTGGGTGTGTGTGTCCATTGTCTCTAAATGTGTAGCCTTCTCCCACACAAAGTCATTTTCAGACCTTCAGGGATAAAGGGGGTTGTAATTTCATGTGGTGTTATTATTATTATTATTATTATTATTATTTATATATATATATATATATATATATATATATATATATATATATATATATATATATATATATATATATATATATATATATATATATATATATATATATATATATATATATATATATAGGAAGAAAAGGATAATGGGTATTGCCCGCAAAAAAGGATGAATCCGTCGACACGTGTTTCTGAGTCATTACTCGTGATCAAGACGGCTATAAGTTGTAAGGATAGGTACAACTTAGATTCAACAACACAAAAGGAAACCACTGACAGGAAGCCAGTCGCACATTTGTGGCTGCAATTGAAAGACCCCGTATTTACAGGGCATCAGACAATATTGCCACGGAGGCAACTATAGCTACCTGCGTGATATTCCCTACCCAGAGTTTAGAGTAACAAAGAATAGAAGGTCACTGCGGGATGAGATGCAACAAGAAGAAAAGGATAATGGGTATTGCCCGCAAAAAAGGATGAATCCGTCGACACGTGTTTCTGAGTTATTACTCGTAATCATGACGGCTATAAGTTGTAAGGATAGGTACAACTTAGGTTCAACAACATAAAAGGAAATCACTGACAGGAAGCCAGTCGCATATTTGTGGCTGCAATTGAAAGACCCCGTGTTTACAGGGCATCAGACAATATTGCCACGGAGGCAACTATAGGTACCTGCGTGGTATTCCCTACCCAGAGTTTAGAGTAACAAAGAATAGAAGGTCACTGCGGGATGAGATGCAACAGGAAGAAAAGGATAATGGGTATTGCCTGCAAAAAAAGGATGAATCCGTCGACACGTGTTTCTGAGTCATTCCTCGTAATCATGACGGCTATAAGTTGTAAGGATAGGTACAACTTAGGTTCAACAACACAAAAGGAAACCACTGCAGCAACAAATGTGCGACTGGACTTCCTGTCAGTATATATATATATATATATATATATATATATATATATATATATATATATATATATATATATATATACATATATATGAATTAATGGGTACACGCCCGCATAAAAAATTCAAGGGGGAAAATGCAAAAATTGCAAGTGGCAGAAGAATGCAAACCGTGGACACGTGTTTCTGACATATTTTTCTATCCTTATAAAATTTGTTCCTATTGATGATAGAAGCTTCTGCCGTGGGACACCCTATAATTAATTAACATTTTTAGAGATATTTGGAGTCTTTAAATGATGCACATTTTTAAATAAAGAGTAAAAATTTTTCATAATTCACAATATATAGAAAATTCTACTTCACCCCCTGGACACCCTATATATAGACTTAAATCTGAATCGTTATTTAAGGATTTTAAGAGAAGCAGAATTTAATATATACCAATATAATCTGTGGACAGAATGTATATTTTCTGTATTATAAAAGTTTTTGTAGTTTTCCTTTATTGATGTTTTATTAATAAATTATATTTATTTAAAGTTTCTTGACTATTTATTTATCTTCACACACATCAAGAAGGATCTGTAAGATTTTTTGTGATCTATTAGTATTTTTAGATCTTATACTACCATTTAAGATCGTAATAAATTATACAAAAAATTAGAGAGAGAGAGAGAGAGAGAGAGAGAGAGAGAGAATATTTTTTTGTCCTAAAGCATAGAAAATTTTCAAAAAAAAATAATATATTAGAACTCTGGATATATTAATAAACAATATTTCTTTAAATATTGTTTGACTGCATCAAAAATCCTTGCAATATTAAGCTTAAAGACGAAATATTCGTTGAACGCATTGCCTCATTTATATGGTCAATTAATAGAAGTTTTTTTTGTGTTTAAAATGATCGAAGCATGGAATATATGCTCTTATAAATAATAATTATAAACTACTTGATCATTTAGTTTCTTTTAAATAGTCATATACAAAATGACTATTTAAAAGAAAATTAATTGTCATGTGGTTTGTAATTATTTACGAAAGCAGGTTTTCATCAACCATTAATTGAATCTATATTTTATTAAATAACAGCAGTGGTAATTTACAACACACTGTATGTTCTGATAATGATCGATCAGCTTGGAAAAAACGTTTTATTAATTAAAAATTTTAATACGTCTGTACTGATAAACATGTTTATTTTTTGATAAGCCATTAAAACTGTTTGTATAAATACGTCAATAATAATGTGTTGCTTGTAATCCGTATCCATTTGCATCGGCAACACATACTCTTGTAGAGCTCAGCCATTATGGCTCGTATTGATGGCTATGTAACCGCCCAATCGAATTACGGCCATTAGCTCACATAATTTAAGTGTCTAATTCAATTGGCTCATTAAAGGGACATATATCTTTAAGAGAACGTTACCGTTAAAGAAAGGTCAATCCAATCCAATCGGCCTGTTTTTCGTTCAAAAACTACTAAATTTTCTTCAAGTGCCTTGTTTATTGCAATTTTATAAATCAATACAATCAACTATTTATCAAGTTTTTTGGTAAATCACACATAAAAAACACCGTCAATTAATAAATAGAGAATGCTCAGTATACTATAAACTTAATTAATGCAAATGCGTTAAGCGGCCCATTCACTAGGCGATATAGCAGCAACTGGGTTATACAATGTGATAACTCTGAAATTGCTGGGAGATTCTGTTGCTCTCCCAGCTCCCTATTCACTAGGGGATATACAAGAAGTTTGGTTGACAACCGATCTTTTCAGGTCTTCCATCAGTTCTTTCCTCTCTTTCGCAGCATCAGCCATTATATACACAAACATCACTTTAAAAACAACCAAAACATCAGAAAACTTACGAAACCACTAATAATGTGAACCCTCTACAAGGGAAAAACGCATGTGATCAGTAAGGGGTGACAAAACGTGACACATTGTTACTAAACTGGGAACACCACCGTCACCAGCGGACAAACTGCCAAGCTCCATATAATCTTACACTGGAAATTCCCGTATACCCGCACAGTAGGTCAACTGTCTGCCTTTATCTTGGTTACACTGGTTGCATATGTTACAGGTATAAATAAGCATACCAGATGAATTTTTATGTGACGTATTTATTAACATCTATATTTGTTTTATATATATGCCGGCTCTGAAAAGTGGAATACAAATCCGGCCTTTGGTATTTATGCTGTATTCCCATCCTGTAACTGGTATGTAAATACTGTTGGATGGTTTCTGAAATAAATAAATAATAAATTACACATATTGAATTCAGCTGATATTAAGTCAATGTTTCATAAGTCAAAATTACGTAATGCCAGTAAAACTGACTCCAAGGAATAAGGAAAGCAGCTGTAAAAACAATTGTTTTCTTTTCACAAGTGCTTCAAACGTCAGAAGTTCCGAAATACAACACGTTATTTTTCCACGAATACTTAGCATTCAAATTACAGACGCTAATCTC